>CACRXK020000708.1:0-70303 GCA_902702795.2 Paramuricea clavata | reverse complement strand
TATAATCTGCAGACTGCGGACTGCAGACTGCAGACCGGACTGGGTACAAAATGCAGACTGGGGGTATAAAATGCAGACTGAGGATAAAATGCAGACTGAGGATAAAATGCAGACTGGGGGTGAATTAGGGATATTTTACAAATTCCCGCCAAGCCATAGTCACGTGATCGTTCTTGTTGATAATATTAATGTTGAAGCTAGTCACTTTCATCAAAATGGGCCACAGCGATGTAGAGGTATATTATATGAATATTTATATTATTCTCATTCAACCGTAAAACTTGATAACTTTAACACATTTCTTTGCGTTTAATATTTGAACGTTTGGTTACTTTGCATTAGATCGGAACAATGAAATCTGGACGTTTTGAGTGTGAAATTTTAATTGTATATAGTCACTATATATCGTGTCGACTGTCGACAAGCACTCTACTCATTTATGTTTCAAAACTCGGCAAACGCAAGCTTGCTATTGGTCTATATATGTATATGAACTTGAATTACAGGAGCGAAACGCTTGAAAATATGAAAAATTGCTAATACAAAACCATGTGCTTGACAGTCGACACGTACGATATATATACCATTACAATTTCACACTCAAAACGTCCAGATTTCATTGTTCCGATCTAATGCAATGTAACCAAACGTTCAAATATTAAACGTAAAGGAATGTGTTAAAGTTATCAACTTTTACGGTTGAATGAGAATAATATAAATATTCATATAATATCAATACCTCTACAACAGTGACGTAACGTTAAAGCAAGGGGCCCCCGGTTCAAAATTTTCGAAGGCCCCCTGGTAGAAGTGCGAAAGGCACAAGTCAAGCGCCGTATATGCACAAGTTTTCTAGGGGTCCAGGGCTCACCCGGAAAGTTTTTGAATCTAGACTCTCTGAAATGCCATTTCCTGGACTTTGGGGAGAGATTTTACAGAATTCTGATGGTCAGAAACCGACATTGTAACATACGAGAGGCCCTGGCCAATGTTTTTGCTTTATCGCCTAAGCCAGGGGGCCCCCATTGGGGTTGGGGCCCCCGGGTTTTCCCGGTCTGAGCCCATAGTAGTTACGCCACTGCTCTACAATAATCTACATCGCTGTACATGTCTTCGTCCATTTCGACTATGGCTTGGCGGGAATTTGTAAAATATCCCTAATTCACCCCCAGTCTGCATTTTATCCTCAGTCTGCATTTTATACCCCCAGTCTGCATTTCGTACCCAGTCCGGTCTGCAGTCTGCAGTCCGCAGTCTGCAGATTATACTGACCGGCAGCCAAATACCAGAAGCTCGTCTAGGAGACATGATATTGAACCAAGCCTTACACGTGAAGATTCACTAGTCGTACTTAATATTTTTTCATTAAGAAAAGCGTGAGTCTCACTTACTGTTCGATTGCAAAGTGAAACTCTGATGTGTTTAAGGCTTATAGCACTGTTAAATTCGTTTTGAATAGTTCGTCCTCGGACAGTCATCTTTTCTACCAGTTCTAACAGATATATCAACCATAAAATTTGCTTTTCATGGTGTTTCGCAGCGAAAAACAGGTAGCGATCAAATAATACGTGTACTGCAGGCTTTGTTGGCTCTGCAAGTACTTCATCTACTGAAGGTATTTCAAAGAGAACAAGATGGCTGCCATTGATGACAATGTTGTTGGCACCACCTCAGATTCTAATTTTACCCGCTTTTTAAAAAGCATATCGCTTGAAAAACATCAGCTTGAACTAGAACAAATGGGCATACAATCTATAGATCACCTAGCAGACGTAACGGACGGCGATGATGCTGAGTTTGCATTCATGACAAAATTCGAATTTAGACGACTTATCCGCGAATATAAGCAATTTTGCATTGAAACTGGCGCTGCAAAGACAAATTCACCTTCAGGTAGTGCTTGTGGTTCATATAAAACGTCAAGTCAATCTGTCATTGTAAAACTGCCAAAGTCGTTCAGAAACTTCTTTGGCACACGCGACGGAATGGGAAATGTCGTCGTGGGAACGCCAGGTTTAAAAAGCAAGTACAAAAACTTATGGCATGATAGACCCCGCAATCCAAGCCAGGTTCTGTCGAATTCGTTTGTGTTGAAGATGGCTGAAGAAAGATTTAAATTTGCAAAGAGTTTGAGAGACTGTGAACTTTGGTGCAGGCAGGAAAGGGCAACCAGAATTAAGTTGCTTTTAGCAACCAGCAAGTCACCTGCAATTGACAAATGGACAGAGTACTATAAGAAACAGTCTATATATGGTCAAATCCAAGAGATACAGAAGAGATTTCCTGCGACTGAGGCCATCGCTGCAAGTCAGACTGACAGTGTTACACTCAACATATATGAGAAACTATGCAAATACCAAATTGAGCTTGTGAGAATTGAGAAATTTGCCATAAATGCCCTTCATGCTTGCGAAGGTCAAATTAGGAAACCACCTATTTCAGAAGGTATTAATTTTATGGATACATGCCTTAAAATATAATTGATATGCATTTAAACTAGGGAAATCATAAATGTCTATAGAAACTTGCTCTATATAAACTTAAGGCTATTTTGAAGCTTAACTGCATGTATGTTGACTTCTTTTTAATCATAGAGTGGCAAGAGCCAAATGAATTTTATTTACACCATCTACCACTGCTGCAAGAGGCTGTTGAGCATGTTAGTACAAAAGTTACTGCCTTGAAAGCAAAAGTTGAGATGGCAGCTGAAAAACACAAGAAAACAGCATCACATAACAAAATTCAACAAAGAAGACAGGCAAAAAGAGCAAAGCTTCATGCTATTATAAATGTGACTGAAGGGCCTGGTGATGATTGTCAGGGGCGGACCATTGTTCTAATGGTCCGCCCCTAATTAATAAAGTTAGATAAAGGTAACGTTCAGTGGTCCATAGCACATATATAGTTCAGTGCTTGGTAACCAAGCCTTAAAGTGATCCCAAAAATTTTTTCTGCTAACGCCTTACCGCCTTACGTGGGGTGGGACAGCATCAAGCGACAAACTATCGTCAGATTTGATATAATGTCTCACCCCGGGTAAGGCGTTATTGTCAGTATGTATTGATTACGTCACGTCCACGATCGTGCCCGAGCAGCCCTAAGTATTTTGAACAGTATCCGAAATTGAGGAGATTTTGGTTTCGTTTGTCGCTAAATTTGCCCAAGCTACGATCAAACCATATTATTTAGAAAGAGAAATCTTTGTGAAAAGATGTAATCGAATTAGTTTTGGCGTACGAGAAGTTTGAGCGGAGATATTTGACTTTGAAGGCGATGCGGTCGTGGCGCCAGTGATTAGCCTTTTACTGTTATATTATATATAGATGAGCACACACAATGTAGGCCACAGAAAATGTTACATCAACCGCTCTAAATGAGCTCATGGATTGATTAAAAGAATGCAAAGGTATTATACTATCATGTCAACTATATTTTATTGTTAAAATGTATTTATTTGACCAATTTGAGAATGTTTTTAGAATAGTTTTGGTTGACTATTTAAAATTTGTTTATAAAAACCGTTAAAAACCCGCAACACCTGATCATTCATTCTGAGATTGGGCCGCCTGTGGTCGGAGAACGTTATACATGCAAACCGTGTAGTTTAATTAAGTATGCAAACATCTTGTAACTCTCCTGTTCATTTTTTTTCCAATGAAAACGATATTTGCCTTTCGCTTCCCTTTATTATTTAAAGTCAGTTATTATAGCCAACAACAGCATAGTCACCACTGATAGTCACCAGCACCGAAACCCCGACAATAGTTAATTATTGTATGAAGTTTTGTGATATCCGGAATTATCAAGGTCGAGCTAGTAGTAGGTCGAGAAAGTAGTGTTATCAGTCGAACCGATCGAAGGCGAGTTTGATGTTTTTATTATACATTGAATTTTCATGAAACTCCTTCGAGACACAATTCTGTTGGGAAAAAAAACCCGCTTTCTTCTCAATAAAAACGGTGAAACCAATTTAAAACTTAACAATGACAACCTAAAAAATAGGTACGCAAAGCGTACATGTATCTGCGAAAAAACTTGATTCACATTTTGTATTTCCTTGAAAAGAACTGAATAATGAAGATGACATGGGACAATTGAAATATTTCATCACTTATTATTATAATAAATATAATAGCAAATAAGACTTTACCGGAGGGCAGCAAGGACAACTGCCCTCCCAACCCCCCCGCCGAATAAATGTAACTAATTTTATATAAATGTGATTATGATTGTAACATAATTATGCAGTCAAGAAATAAAAATGTCATGCAAACAATATTTGAAGTGTCTATACAGCCAACAGCCGGCTATTTAGTAAACTGTCACTTGTCAAACCATGAAGTTTCAAAACTTTATTGTAATCATATGATCAGCAAAAGTTATGTCACTTGTTGTTTACACTTGCCAATGTTAGGGGTGCACTGGAACTCGGTTCCGGTCGGAACCCTGATTTGTGACAACCTCGTACCCAGGCGCCTTCAATTCGCGACTAGCCCTGGGTACGAGGTTGGATTTGTGAGAGTTCCGGTTCCGGCCGGAACTAATAAAAAACCATGGCCGGAACCGGAACTTCGTCCTTTTCAGAGAGATAGAATATCAAGTTTATTTTGAATAGCATAGGACGAAATTTGGACTACACAAGATAAATGTACACTATTAATACTTTATTATGACGTTTAAGTGAATCTTTTTATTCTAACATTTGCATGCTCTCGGAGGCTCTCTCCTTGTATCCTGATTAAACTGCGCTTTAAAACGTTCGATATAAAAATATGACTATCAATATGAAGAGAGAGGTGAGACGAATCTACTGGTATGCGGCCGAAAAAGAGAAAACCAACGATACCAAAGTTATCAAGGATCAAACGTACTGCATTTTTTATAATTAGTTGAATAATTTTAAGCGTTTTGTCAACAATAGTCAATACGATTTCGCTTGGCTTTCAAAGACAAAGGACACAATTTACATAAATCGCTAGAATACTGTTGTTTAGTAAAAATTTGACATCCATAAGTACAATTTCTTACGCTGAATCGAACAGTGGTATTTTTATCCGTATTGCGCCATTAGGCATTACAAATACAAAGACAAACGTATTGCGTGTGATTTGTCTGTCTGTCAGTCAGCAAATATCCTTTTACGTACTGTGAGCGATTTGTCAACAATACAATTTCGCTTGATTTTCAAAGGCCATAAATCGCTAGAACACTGTTGTTTAGTAATAATTCATTTGACATCCGTAAATGCAATTTCTTACGCTGAATCGAACGGTGGCATTTTTATCCTTATTGCGCCATTATACATTAGGTGTCATCACTGTCATTAGACATTACAATATCATATTTCACACTACAGTTTTCACGGCTAACTATTAGGGACTGTTGCTGCATAAATTTTATATTAATAATATTGATATGACACCAATATGCTTCTCATAAAGTAGTTATCTATTAAAACTACGTTGTGTAGTTTAGGTTATAACCTTTTACCTTGCAATTGTCTTTGGCTCGTTTATAATCAGATTCAGTATATTTAATATGATCGTGCACGGGAATTCAAATATCAAATTTCCGATTTTCAGAGTCGTGTACCAAGAAAAATGCATTAACTAAACTAGCAAAAATGCCCAGAGTTAGACACAATGCAAAATCCATAGAAAACCGGTACAATTCGTTGAAACTTTTAGCGAAATTGTGTGAAACATTTGGCCCACTCACGAAAGGCCGCCATTTTGAAAAGGAAAAATTGGGTTTATTAGGCAGCTCATTAATGCGGCCACGATGTAAACAATCGATGTAAACTAATCGCTGATTGGCTTAAATTGGCTCAATTATATAAGCTCGTCGCTGAATGGCTAGGGATACGGTAACATTACGTTTGCGATAGCAATATATTCTGCTTCGCAGATACAAAAATATTAGAATCTCATTTATCTAGGACTACAATTTTAAAAACTCATTAATGAGGAAAACACGAAGAAAAATCTTAAGCGTGTCGCATCTTTATATCATTATATGTGATAGAGATTTCCCTTGATTTCCATAAATTTGAACTTTGATTTTCTCGACTTACACAACGTATTTTTTGAAAATTACTTCACAAATGACAATGAACTTTATACTAGATCGATCGTTTTTGAAGCAATTTAAAACATTTATCAGACCTAAAGATACTCGGCTTTCGCTTTATATCTGATAAAACACTGCTGCTCATGTTTTAAATAGTACTTTAAAAACGTTCATTCGTTCATGTCGTTTTTCCTTGTTTTTATTCTTATATGGAAAGCTGCCGCTTGCTATAAAAATACATACCGTTGGCTCAACCTACAGACAACAATGTGATCTATAAACAGATAATTGAGTTATCTGTAGATTACGTGATTTCCATATTATATAGCTGTAAGCTATTAATTGACCAATCAGAAGAGAAGTAGTGACTAGAATGTATACAATAACTACAATTATTTACGAACTTCAAGATACAAGGCCTTCGCTGGTTACGTCTACTTGTCTGTAAGTTAGTAGTCACTATAATTTTCAGTAATGCAATTTCCGAAGACAACAATTATGACGGAAAAAGCTCGTCATACGAGGGAGGTGGAGCGGATGGACTATGTGTTGAATTTGTATCACTTTGATTTTCACATGGATCATGATGGTCTGAAGGTTCTTCGGTTTGAGTTGCAGAGATTCGAGTTGGTTCGCCAGTTTCATGAAAATGCTGAGGGTTCTCCACCAAGCTAAAGCTTTCATGAGATGGTGCCTGGTGCAGTTGAAGATAATGCCTTAGCTTAATGATGACAAGAACACTGCACATCATTGTCAAACTTCCTGCGAGTATTACAATTAACCATAAAGGTAAACCTTCATTTTTTGAACAGCCTGACGTCGTACAGATTCCTTCTGAGCCACAGCATTCGTCTGTAATTTTGCAATCGTTATCTGAGTCACAGTAATGTGAATAACAATCTTCACATTCAATTTTCCTGAAAGAACATGTACCAAGATAACAGACAGTACTACGATGAGGTTGACCATAGTCGCTGTCATTCAAACACTGGGCAAACAAGCATGATGAACTACATTTACGTTCTTGATACGAGATTTGTCCGCAACAATATGCTCCGCTAAAGCAATCAGAATTAGAAGTACAAGAAAAACCACATTTAACACATCGACGTTCCACACAGCATTCGTCTGGCCTGCCGCAGAGGCGATCAAATGAGTCACATGGCTGTCCGACACAACTTGTGTTGCACACACCTTCCCCACCAACGTCCCTTCGGCAACAATAATTTCCTATACCACAGTGAGAGTTCCTAGAACACCCTGGGTCAAGACAATTAACACATTTGTGGGAGCGGCAACACTCACCTTCGCCACAATTGCTATTTTCATTACAAAACGCTCCGATACAACTGGATCTACATTGACTGAACAAACTATACTTGCTGGTCTGGCAGCAATACTTGCCCCTCATGCAGTCAGAATGTGACGTGCAAAAACAGCCAAATGGAGTGCAATTGATTGAACGGCAGCACTTTCCATGACAACAATGCTGACCGTTATTACACTCAGAATTAAATTTACATCCAGGGTCAGAACATTTAATGCATTTCCCTGAGTGACAACATTGGCCAACTCGACCACAATGGCTGTCGTTTGAACACATCGACCCAATACAGCTGGAACTACATCTTGCTTGTTCATGAGGCTTTCCGCAGCAGTATTTCCCAGGACCGCAATGAGCATTGAAATAACACGGAGTTTCTGGATCAAGACAGTTAGCACATCTACTTGAAATGCAACATTCTCGTGGACTGCAGTCTTCGCGAGATTTACACACCTGCTCAAAACAACGTGATTTACAATGACTTTCTCCTTTCAAATCGCTATTACAGCAAAACTGCAAAGAACCACAGTCGGAATTTTTACTACATCCGGCACATACAGCACATTTTTTCTTCCGACAACACTCATTAATTCCAGAACAGTCAATATCAGATGTACAATAACGGCCAAAACACGAAGACTCGTTAAGACAGCTGCCACTGCTACTCACATTGATCCCTCGACAACAAATGAATCCGTCCGTACAATTCATGTTAGAGTCACAACTGTTCCAGGCGACTGGTGATATTATCTCCATATAAAATACTCCATTAATAAGAACTAATAGAAAAGCCTGCACATATTTATCCATTTTGATTATGAATATTTCGCTGAGCATGAGGCATGAGCGTCGTTTGCAATATTGTTTACGTTTTGAGGAAAACAGGTGTATGCATTACAGGACATGCGCGGAATAAGAATAGAACATTCAGATGATTGCACGTTATAAACGAATAACAATTCTAATACCTATAGTTGCCTTTGTTCTACAATATTCCATAGGCTTTCTTAGACTGGAACAATATGATCTAGGAATGAGTTAGTGATGGGCGATACTATCGAAAAAATATCGAAATCATCGATACTTACAAAAGTATCGATACTTTCGATACTCGCAAAAAGTATCGGTAATTCGATACCACTTGAGCCTGCGATGTTTTTTGTCAGTATTCCTGACCAATCGCTTAATACTTCATGAAGGCAACAGACTGAAGGCAAAAAATGTTGACATGATGCTGTTCTTAAACAAAAACATGTAGCTAATTAGTAATATATTTAAGGAAAACATTGAACATGGTGATATTGTTTAGATTTAAAATCATAATTGCAAATGTTATGTTCGATTATTTGGCAGGTACTCCAGTTAGAGTATTCTTTGACTTGTTAACATTAATGTTCTTGTTTTAAAAGTTCTTTTAATAAATGGAAAAAAATTGAGTATCGGTATCGATTTTGGTATCGGTATCGACCAAAATTCATGGTATCGGACTAGTATCGTATCGAAACCAAAAAAGCTGGTATCGCCCATCACTAGAATGAGTGTTATCCATACTGGTGAATTACGAGGCTGCATGTAATCAAATCACTTATTAATATTCTAAAGGCCCGTTAACACAGTGGTTAATGTTCTAAGCATGTCCTATTAGCTGATGTCACCTGAACATTCATAACTCATCCACTCGTTCAAATCTATCAGACCAGAAGAAAACGCAGCAAAAAAAAGCAAAAGTGTATGACGGACCTTAAGATGTTCACTCATTTCATTTGGTAACGGTCTAGTCGGTATTAACTTCCTATATATTGATTGTTTCTATATCTGCGTAATTTTTATGCAAACGGTTTTCAACGACGATTCAGAACGCAACGGGCTGTCAACAGCATTAAAATAATCTCGAGCAGGAACGTAACATTAAATGAAATGTTAGTTGAAATATTATTTGAAAGCATTTCAAGTCGGTGTTAAATTTTTGGCTTTGTTAAAGTGTTGGTATATTTGGTTTGAATTTCACATTGTATGAAGCTATCGGACGCGAAATTGCGAATGCATTATTTTGCTCTGTTTTATTTTGCACTGAAATAACCGATGTTAATTTACATTGTAAAAATTGCGGCAATAGAGGAAATTAATCACAGAATTACTGCAATATCTCTTTTCAGTTAATCCAATTCTTGTGGTCATTTATGGCCCCAAACAGCAGCTGCAAAATTGTCTTTCGAAGGTTTCGTTCATGTTGTTTTTGTTTTTAAATCAACCAAGTGGAAACACATGTATCTTGTGCGGCAGAATACACGCGCAATCTTCGTGCATTCACTGTAAATTTTAAGGAGTTGAATCAACTCTAAAAGTGTCATTTTGTCACCGTTTTTCGTGACAGAATAACTCTTATGGACTTGATTCAACTCCTTGTAATTTACAGTGTTCTCAGACAATTTTCCCACCTGTTCAAAGACATTTTTCGGGGCAATGCATTTTGGCGTATAGCCAACCCCTGTCGGCAGTTTGAATGGAGTCCCCTTTTTAAGCTGGGGGCCCATTATTATAGCACAAAATTAGGCCACTGTTCTATACCACAAATCTTTGGATTCAGGAAGGCTTTGCTCTTCACTAAAATTGCATCAAATGTGTTTTTTAAATAGTGAAAGAATAAAAAAATGAGATACACGCTATACATGTATAAGAACTGTATTCAAATTATTGGAAAACAAGATTTACGTACATTAGGCAAAATAAGAGATTGGACATGAGGCCCAAACCACTCATTACGACCTCTCGTTAATTGCGTGTTTCTATAATAATTAGTGAACTCAGACTAACTATGAAAAGTCATGTATAAACAAGGACCACATATATAATCTATTAAACTGCAGTTTCGTATTGTGCTATTGGCCTCTTTTCAAATTCTGGTATTATTTCTTGTTGTCCGATATTGGGGCTCTTTAACTTAAGAATTTTGGGGAAACACGTGTTGGGTTTTATAAGTCTTGGCTCACTCTCGTCAGAACATTTTGACCTTACGTAAATTCCAAGGGCCATTATAACACCAGCGAGTAGACTGCAAACACAAATGATATAGAGAACGTTGCGAAAGTCTCCTGTGTCGTCAAATACCTTTCCTATAATAAATAGATGAAAAGAAGATGAAATTTGAGTAAAACCAAATGTAGCCTACCACAAGCGTGCAGACGTATAATACTATTTTTGAATAATTACCAAGGCTTATATGATTCCGAACAAACTAATCGACTAATAAACTAGCAGACTAACAAACTCACGCAGCGAATATAAAGCGATGTCAAACTTCGTTTGGGCACCGCAATCTAAGAGAGCATGTACACTAATCAGAAAAATGTATATTTTTTACTAAATAATCTAAATCCTTGTAACCTAAATGCGAGTGAAGGTCAGTGATTTTTCGAAAACGAGAGAAATGACGAAGCAGTATAACAAACACATAAAATAAATAATAATAAGATCAAATAAGAAGAAGAAGAAGAAGAAGAAGAAGAAGAAGAAGAAGAAGAAGAAAAAGAAGAAGAAGAAGAAGAAGAAGAAGAAGAAGAAGAAGGAGAAGAAGAAGAAGAAGAAGAAGAAGAAGAAGAAGAAGAAGAAGAAGAAGAAGAAGAAAAAGAAGAAGAAGAAGAAGAAGAAGAAGAAGAAGAAGAAGAAGAAGAAGAAGAAGAAGAAGAAGGAGAAGAAGAAGAAGAAGAAGGAGAAGAAGGAGAAGAAGAAGAAGAAGAAGAAGAAGAAGAAGAAGAAGAAGAAGAAGAAGAAGAAGAAGGAGAAGAAGAAGAAGGAGAAGAAGAAGAAGAAAAAGAAGAAGAAGAAGAAGGAGAAGGAGAAGGAATAATAAGGTTATTATTATAATAATTCTTAATCCTGAGATCCTTTATATATTTTTCTTAATAATCTAAGTAGCTTTTAGACGTTTTAAAGAAGAATTAATAATAGTATATATTGTATATGAGGGTCACAGGTTTTTCAGTTATATTGCTGTCATGTGTTAAATAAAGTTGTTCATTCATGCTTTCATTCATTCAATGCAACGTCGACAAGGACATGAACAAAACTTATCAATCCTATTATGGGTTTCTGTGTAGAGTTTTGAATCTATAATTAGGAAATGTTATAAACCGAAATGTTTAAACCGAAAGGTTATTTTTGTACAGAATTGCGCAAATTTGCATAAAAACCCTCAACCTCCGTTTCGATGTTGCTTCATTTGTCGATATCACAGGAAATCTCCCCCCCCCCCGGCAATTCGCCCGGGCCAAATTTCCTAGGAAATATGGCCCCTCTTTGGAACACGGGAGGGGGTTATGTTACCGTTTCGGCCCAATCGGTTCTCGAATTACGTCACTGCATGATTTAGTTGTCATTGTATTAAGCGTTCTCTAAATTATTAAGACACGTTTTATGACACGTTCTCCTTATTCTAAGCAGTTTTTTAGATGCACATGATGAAATATGCGTTTTTGATTGATGCGTTTTTGATTTTGTTACATTTCGGCTGAAGAAATGAAGGCTCTGGAACTAGTTAGACTGACATAGGGGAGTCAAATGAGAAAGACAATTAATGAGTGGCATGATCCTTACCCATAGAACTAGGTCCAGTAAGATATCCTGTAGCAGTTAGAAGGGTCACCAAAGAAAACGCATAATCTGCATTTATTCCACCAGTCAGTTCGTACATCATTAAAGGTAGAATTACCCAAAACATTCCTTCCAAAAAACCAACGACGGCCATGTACAAAATAATTAAAGGTAAATGCTGTGTAAGGGAACATAAACCACTTGCCAAGCCAAAGATGGTGACGACTATACTGGCAATGTGTGTAATTAATTTACGCCTAGATATGAAATCTCCGATTAAGCCCACAGTGAGTCGTCCAAAGAGAGACGCCAAAGCGCGGACAACAGCAAGCCATTTACATTGAGATAGAGGATAACCTAACGATTTCGCATATTGCACCTAAAATTGGAAACAAAATCTTGTTGTCTTTTTTGCGTCTCAGAGCGCCGCTTTATCCAGTATTAGTTTCAGGCTTTAGGTAAATAATCTAATAAATTTAAATAAATTAAATCCCAATCTCCCAAAATTTGGGAAGATCTACAATGCAACAAGCATATCACCTGCAGTTTCATATGGATAAATGTGGTGGCGGTAGTTGTAAGTTGAATTTGCGGACATCGTGCAGATGAGAGAACTGATGCAACTTGAGAGAACTGACTATAGTCCATCCTAAACCGTAAATTATATCACGCATGCGCGTAATCTTGGAGATAATCTAATACAGAAAACAGTGATCTCTATATAAATGGGATTGAAAATATAAATGGAATTGCAAGTGTTATGCGTGAAAATTGGGGTGTCAAAATTTTCCCAAGTGAGAATTAATTAAACTTAGGGCCTGGTCTCTGATTGTGTGTACATTGATAATGTTTCTGGGTGTTGAAATAACCAAATAGCATCGTAGTCAAGGTGCTGCTAAACGTTAGAACGGAGACCACGCAAATACCTATTATGCGCAGATTTGGAGATGCACTGATTCTATATTTTTACATAAATATTTCCGGTTAAAATTGATGAAATTATATATAGTCATACCATAAACATCAATGGCACACCAACTGAAAAAAAAAATGGAACGCATCCTATCACAATCAACTGAAAGCCACGATCTTGAAGGAACCCTGGCCGTTTCGTTGTCGGTTGACTTACATCGCTTACTGCCATAACGTCAGACTCCTTAGCAAATATAACCTCGCGATCTGTTGGAATTGTGGGTTTAGTTCCATAGGAAAAAGCATGGAATAATAATGCCGCCCCTACCGATGAAAAACAATAAAACGTATTCTTCCAACCCAAACTCTCGATTAAAATAGGGAAAAGATAGTTGCATATCATTGATCCAGTAGCCACGCTCGCCAACCGGATTCCCGTGGCTAAACCAATATATTTATCAAAGAATTCAGGGAGGATTGTCAACGAAAGACAGTCCATAAACCCAACACCAAGTCCTTGTGGAATACAATATGTCAAAAATAAATAGTTCGCAGAAGGCACTAATGGTGTAGTTAGGTAACTAAAGGTAACAAAAATTGCTGACGTGATAGCCATTGCTCGAAATCCAAAACGATGCTGAAGTGAAACAGCAACTGGATATGAATAACATGCAAGAGAAGCCATCAAAGAGCCAACCCAACCTAAATGAAAAAATATCCATGATTCAGTTCACTATAGAGTAGAATAATTCAAAAGTAAAATCGTCTAGCGTGAACCGAGTAAAATTAGTGGACATTTGAGTAGCCAATGACGCTGTATCAGCTAAAACAAGAACTTTCTCCGTGTATGGGTAAATATAAGGGATTTGCAGATGGAAATTTGGAGTGGTTTTTTTTTGTACATTTGTTAAACCTTACCAGGAGCAGACCTTACCCTGCGATTCCGGTGCAGCGCTCTGATCTACAGAGAGACAGTACAGTTGTCGAGTTCTACCACAAGTTCATTGGTGATGCCATGATTTGTAGATGAAATTTCGAGTGGCCGGAATTTTTACACATTTATTAGACCTAACCATGCAGGATTCGGCCATCTGGCAGGAATCGAAGTTGGTTACAGCGCTGCACCGGAATCGCAGGGCAACAGGTTCGATTCCTACCATGCAGAGGGCCGGTTTTTAGCGACTGCTCCTGATTAGGTCTATAAAAAATGTACAAAAGTCAGGTGTACGGAGAGGGGTGTGCACCCCCTAGCCCTGCCCAGAGGGGATGCAGGGGGGGGGGTGCTATTTTTCATGATAAAGCAAAAAATAATTAGAGACAAAATGAGATAGAGTAATTGGAGTAATAACACGATGATAAGCGAACTGTGAACAACAATTACAATTCACTAATACTGTAGTCAAGCAAGACTTTGTAGTAGTGAAGCAAGTTGATGGGTGGGCGGCACACATGACCGACACAACTCGGCACCAGAGCTGGCAGAGCACCCCTCCTACCAGATCATGCTGCGGGATCCATCCCTGCAAAAATTCCACTCGAAATTTGCATCTACAAACCCCTTCAACAATTTCTCTATGTATGTCTAAGTCATTTGACGTTTACGATAACATTAACATGCTTGAGAGTCATGCACGAAGTACAAGATAAATTAGTTTATTAGATTTAATATATTCTAAGAGGAAAACCCTAGAATTGATCCGCTCTGTTGATCTTACCGTTATTTGTGCTGACGTGCGCGCGCTCAACTGATTTGACTGCCTCTGTGAAAAAATGTAAAGATGAAGTAGTGATGTTAATGTTACCTATTTTAGTGTTTGTCTCATGGAAATGATCTACGAAAACTACGACGAGAATTCCAAAACTGTCGAATGGCCCGGCAGTATAACCCATAACACATCCAGTGATAGCTAGGAATATCCATGATGCCCGACTGTCCTTGATGCGACCTGAACCAACTGTCATCGAGCAACTATTTTTATAAGATATTGAGATAAACATTAAAGAAAAATACATAAGAGAAGCATTTTACACTTTATTATAAATTAATAATAATACAGCGTAGAACAGTTTTTGACCTTTACCGATGACATTAGTTAACATGGTTGAGAGTCTTGCACGTTTTGAGTGCGTTTGAGTATTCACTTTGTCGTCCTACCCGAGGTCACAAATGAACATACAAAAGATCTGGTATAATTGTACTTCTTGTGTTTATTAGTGCAAAGAGTAACTATTTACACAAAAGAGTCCAGATACGATTTTTAAAATTAATTTTCTTAGTAATCCAGGTTCAACCCCACAGTAACTATCAACCCCAGTAACTATTTACACAATAGAGTCCAGATACGATTTTTAAAATTAATTTTCTTAGTAATCCAGGTTCAACCCCACAATGGACCTAATTTCTTCCACTTCAGATTTTCAATCATGCATTATTGCTTTTTTTAACGAAACATACATTTTTAAACTATACATCATGGAGTGAAAGAATCTCGTTGCATGAAGTTAGGTGATCAGTATATTTATTTAATTAAAGATTCTACCGCATCAGCAAAAGCTGGTTTCATGAATGAAGGGCGTCTGAACTGTACATGAAGAACTTTACAAGACAAATATTTGACTTTATTAAGACAAATACAAGATTGCGGTGTGACGCATATAACCGTAGACAATATGAACGATTTATCGACCTATTATCTGGTCCAGTAAAAATGTCGTAAAAAACTTTAAATCTTTTTACGACATTTTTACTGGACCAGTCAATCGCGTCACACCGCATCTTGTATTTGTCTTAATAAAGTCAAATATTTGTCTTGTAAAGTTGTTCATGTACAGTTCAGATCGACGCCCCTCATTCATGAAACCAGCTTTTGCTGATGAAGTAGAATCCTTAATTAAATATCTTTAGTTTTTGATGATCATCAAAGTTACTGATCTAAGTATCTAACTTCATGCAAAAAAAAGCTCGTCAAAAAAAAAGAAAAAAAGCTCCTAACGTTAACCGGAAGGCCGTTAAAGGCACAGTTCAGCCTTTTGAATGATGGTTTTTAAGGCGCATTTCAGCCCTTCTAATTGAAAAAACTAACTAGGAAAATCAATTAAGCATAATTCAAGATCATTAATGTTTTTAACATTTTAAAACATTTTTATTGTTAAAACCATTGAGTTTACTGATCTTGAATTATGTATAATTGATTTCCTAGTTTGTTTTTTCAATTAAAAGGGCTGAAATGCGCCTTAAAAGCCATCATTCAAAAGGCTGAACTGTGCCTTTAACTTCCCGACGAAGGGCCTTCGCTCTAAACGTCGACATTCTTAGAGCTTTCGA
The DNA here is from genome assembly GCA_902702795.2 of Paramuricea clavata. Classification (NCBI taxonomy): domain Eukaryota; kingdom Metazoa; phylum Cnidaria; class Anthozoa; order Malacalcyonacea; family Plexauridae; genus Paramuricea; species Paramuricea clavata. The sequence goes on along the minus strand of CACRXK020000708.1, from coordinate 54,083 downwards.
CTCGGTTCTTCGAGCCTTCTTCAGAATTATATACACGAATTTAAATTTTGGCGCTGTTCTCTGCGTTGGTGTAGTTAATTGGAGTCCGAGACATAGCGACCGCGGGGGGGTGGAGATCTCAGGTAAATTTCTAGGTGATTCTTTCTGATTTTCAGAAAATTTTCAAGATATTCAGTCAAAAAATTTCGTGCGAGCTTCTCCCGAAGCTCCAGTAGTAGACTTAAGGCTAGTTTCCACTCAGAAAAATTATCCGTGGATTGGAACGGACAAGAAAATTTTTCTTTGTCTTGTGAGCTCTGGGTTGGAACTAATGAGTTTAACACAAAGAAAAATTTTCTTGTCCGTTCCAATCCACGGATAATTTTCCTGAGTGGAATCTAGTCTTTAAGGCTAATTTCCACTCCGGATAATAAGCAGCGGATCGGACCGGATTGGAGGTTTTTCCGATCCGATCCAACAAGCGATTTCCAGTAAAACGACGAGTGGAATGATCGCCGGATCGGAAAAGGAAAAAATGGAGCTCGTTCCAGTCTCACAAATTACTATTTCGCGCTTATTTCAAAACGGCAGCGACTCTGAACAAGCGTGTCCATCTTATTTGGTTACGTCGTCGCCAGCAAAAGAAGCAAACAAGAAAAATACAAAAAGAGCATTTGGATAAGAAAAATTTTCCAGGAAAGACAATGGAAAAGTAAATACCACTTATTGATGGAAGAGTTAAAGCTACCATGAATGCTGATTTTTTTAAGCAATTTCGTATATTGCCAAGCAAATTAATTTGAAGAGCTGTTGTATTCTCCAATTCTTGTAAATTCTCCCTCGCTCCTAAATTATCCTCCATTTTGTAAATTTTGTACAGATATTATTTAATTATTTTAATTTATGTTAGATAATACGGCATTTTGTTTGGTCGCCAGGTTTAATCCGCGGACCGGACCAAAAAAAGTTGAAAATATTTCAATTCTTTATTATTCGGCCAGCAACCTCACCGGATTAATCGGAACCAAAAATTTCTACTGATGGCGCATGCGCGGATTTTGTTTTGTTCTGATCTGGTCCGATCCGCTGCTTATTTTCAGGACAATCCGGAGTGGAAATTAGCCTTTAGCGCAGGGTCTACTACTCTCGGAGCCTGCGGTCAACATTTAGTACTCATTTATAAGATCGAGAATTGAGTACGCTTCTCCAGCATGGTCATCTTTGACGGTTTATCTATTTGGTGTTATTGAATCAATTCAAAAACGGGCATTACGAATAATTTATCCTGACCGGTCTTATAAAGGCGTTTTGATCTGTACAGGATTGGAAACTCTTAGTACCCGTAGAGATAATTCTTGTATAAAATTTATTACTAAACTTTATCCGAGGACGTTGATTATAATCCACTGGCATGTAGTGCTTGGAGCGAACCTAAGCATTCTGAACACAATTATTATCTTAGAACACATGCAATCAACTAACAAATTTATCACGAACACTGACCGCTTTGGAAATTTTGTAATAGTTAAATATGTTTGATTTTTATAATCTTAGTATGTTTACCGTTATTATATTCTATTTCTTCCAATTAGATCAAAACATATAATTTTACGTATATCGTGTAATTCAGTTGTTATTGCAATTTGGTTTATTAAACAGATTATTATTATTATTATTATTGTTGTTGTTGTTGTGATTATGATGCTTGTGATGTTACTCTGAGTGTATATCCACACCGGGCAAGCTTGAAAATATGCCTGACCACGGTGGGAATCGAACCTACGACCTTTGAATACTAGCCCAATGCTCTGCCAACTGAGCTACGCGGTCTGGTCGGTTCGAGTATGTGATATTTCGGAACAGAATCTAGTTCCTTCGATATCGATGTTATCTAATAATAATCATGATTTTTTCTGTGTTGGTGTAATGTACTCAGGTGAATATGATGCTTGTGATGTTACTCTGAGTGTATATCCACACCGGGCAAGCTTGAAAATATGCCTGGCTCTGCCAACTGAGCTACGCGGTTGATATCGAAGGAACTAGATTCGCGTAGCTCAGTTGGCAGAGCATTGGGCCAGTTGGCAGAGCATTGGGCTAGTATTCCAAAGGTCGTAGGTTCGATTCCCGCCGTGGTCAGGCATATTTTCAAGCTTGCCCGGTGTGGATATACACTCAGAGTAACATCACAAGCATCATATTCACCTAGGTACATTACACCAACACAGAAAAAATCATGATTATTATTATTATTATTATTATTATTATTATGATTATTATTATTATTATTATTATAATAAAAGAAACACTAGAAACTGCTTTTAGGTAACGTAAAAAGTAATTTAAAAACTCAGGAAATTTGGACCCTCCCCCGCAACGACATAGTCTTCGCTAGCTACGTCCCTGATTGGGGTATTTGATTGGTTGCTGGAGCCTGGAGGATACGTTGCTACGGTTGTATCATAGCGAATGGTTCCAGACCGCGCAAGCAGAAAATTCTGCCTACTGCGGCTGAGTTTGGAACCCGCGACCTTCAAAATGCTAGCTCCACGCTCTACCAACTGAGCTACACGGTCAGGTCCGATTGAGGACTGGAAATTATGAATTGTATACTGATATCGTAAAATATACTCGTTTATATCAATTCAGCATCGAACACTACTACTTCCGTGAGTTGGTGAGTGTAATGTGATGTTGTGATATTGTTCACTCGGTAATACGATAAGATGAAATGTTCTCGAGTGAATGTTTCCAACCGCGCAAGCAGAAACAGTGTCTGCCCCGCAGCTGGCGAGTTTGACTAATGGTCGAGGGTCGAGGGTAATAGGTCGAGGGTAGAATGTCGAGGGTCGAAAAAAATGTCGAGGGTCAATTTTTTAATTTGACTCTATAATTTGTTCGCAAATTTTTAGTAACAGAATCAAATACTTACCATTGCACATACGTATCACAATTAATTAATTTGCTTTAGCCCAACGTCAATGTTTTATCCCTATTATGGAATTTGCCATTGCGCAGAGTAAGTATCGGCTTCGCTATTAAACGCAAAGTTTAGTTTGAACAAACAGATGTGTTTTATACGCCGATGTATACTAACGAATAATCCCTATTTTGATCATTATGAAGTTAATAACTGATCAAATTTCGATCGCTGCAGTCAAAAGGCGCCGCTTCACATGCTATTTGATAAACATAACATAACCCTTTGCGACCTTTGTGCACTCATGATTTCAGCAATCATTACGATCCACAAAAGCGATATATATTTCTGTATAGCTATGTTTCGAGCATGATCTAGAAACCCACGACTAAACACTAATGTCATATAAAATAATTTGTAAAGCCGTGATTTTCTAACTATCAGTATTTTCTGCGTCGTGGCAAACGTTAACAGACGGCCAATTGTCTTATGTGCATGCGGCTACGGCAGCAAATATTTTTCGCACAGATTATTTTCCGCTCATGTTGTAATTTCTTGCGCCTATGGCTCCTATCGTCTGCGCGAATTTGATTACTGCGCGAATTTGAATACAAGTATTACTCCATGCATGGCTGGGGAATATAAAACCGGAAAATATTTCAACATTAATTTTTATTAATAGTGATATTTTCCTGGATTAGTTATGCCTCATCGGCGCAACAAATTCGCAGCAAAATGAAAAATAACACTGACACGTCGAAGTGTCACCCCGGATGCCAGGATTTGCTTTCAGTTCTGGATCAAAACTTGCGAGAAATTGTCATTCGAACCTTACTTGCGATTAAATTTTGGTTAACGCATACACGTGCAGACGAGCTTTCTCTTAAAAACGTCTTCAGTTGCCGCATTGCTGTAGGGTATAAAACTTGTGTGAAATGGAAGTACTTCAAAGCAGAATAGAAGAAGCTGGACTAAAGATTTCGTATGATCCTCCCGGCGATGATGGGCTATGTTTTTATTCGGCTGCTGGCTCAGTTGGGGTTGTCTTCCAGGACTGTGCAGAATATAGTGTTTGAGTACTTGGAGAGTAACCGTTATGATGTAAGTATAGCAATTTTCTTTCATCCTAAGATTTAGTTTGATGATGTGATAAAAATGTGACTGTATTGCCTCGCTGTTAACTCAGGAAGCCCCAGTCGCATATATATTTCAGATGAGTTGTAAAATTATCTGTGACTGTGCGAAAAATGTTTGCTGCCGTAGGCATGCACATAAGACAATTGGCTGTCTGTCAACGTTTGCCACGATGCAGAAAATATTGATAGTTAGAAAATCACGGCTTTACAAATTATTTTATACGTGATATACGACATTAGTGTTTAGTCGTGGGTTTCTAGATCATGCGGGAAACATAGCTATACAGTACTATATATCGCTTTTGTGGATCGTAATGATTGCTGAAATCATGAGTGCACAAGGGTCACAAAGGGTTATGTTATGTTTATCAAATGGCATGTGAAGCGGCGCCTTTTGACTGCAGCGATCGAAATTTGATCAGTTAACTTCATAATGTTGATATTAAATGATCAAATTAGGGTTTATTCGTTACTTAGTATACATCGGCGTATAAAACATATATCTGTTTGTTCAAACTAAACTTTGCGTTTAATAGCGAAGCATACTTACTCTGCGCCATGGCAAATTCCATAATAGGGCTAAAACATTGACGTTGGGCAAAAGCAAGTTAATTAAGTGTGATACGTATGTGTAATGGTAAGTATTTGATTCTGTTACTAAAAATTTGCGAACAAATCATAGAGTCATGACTCTCGACACATCATGACCCTCGACACAAATCATGACCCTCGACATTTTTTTCGACCCTCGACATTCTACCCTCGACCTATTACCCTCGACCCTCGACCATTAGTCAAACTCCAGCTGGCTTCACTCAAAGAACGAGTTTGACTAGTGGTCGAGGGTAAGAGGTCGAGGGTAATATGTCGAGGGTCGGGAAAAAATATCGAGGGTCGAAAAATATCAAGAAAATACTTTAAAATTTGGTATCTATATTTACTAGTCCGAAAATTATTTTTTTGTGAACCTGATATGTATATATAATATATTTATAGTCTTAGATTATACAGTACATTTGCCATTGGGTGGAAATTTATAAACACTTTCGACTAACATTAACAAACGGAAGGTATCGCGGTTGGAAACATTTGAGTATTGCTCCTTGGTTTGGGGCAACTGCGGCGAATCCCTGAAGGAAAAACTGCAGAAACTTCAAAACAGGGCAACAAGGGTCATTACAGGTGATAATTATGACATACGTTCAAAAGATATTTTAAAAAAGTTGAATTGGAAAAACCTATCCGTAAAAAGAAAAGAAAAAGCAAGTGCGTACGTATATGTTTCAAAAGCTATTACCGGAAATTGCCCGAAAAATATAGCTGAAAAGTTTAAAATTAAATATCAAATTCTGAAAGATATGATTTAAGAAGCAATAATAAATTTTTAGCATTGCCAAAACCGAAAACAAATTATATGGTTCGCACCTTTGCGGCTTTGGATATGCTGCTGCTAAAATTTGGAACGAAAGGAATAAAGTAGATTTGTAAATATTGTAAATAACTGGTATACTTATTGACACACGGCCTAATGAAAAGCAACCATTTTAATTTGTATGTATATATATATATATATATATATATATATATATATATATATATATATATATATATATATATATATATATATATATATATATATATATATTATATATATATATATATATATATATATATATATATATATATATATATATATATATACCGGGTGTCCCAAAAAAAAGTACTCCGGTTTGATTCTTAATAACTTCTAAACAAGTAAAGCTATCAAACAGAAATAACTAGCATTAAATAGAGGAAGGACTAACTTAGATTTTGATATATTGCAGTTGTATTTTACTTAAAAATTCACGGAGATATTAATGTTCAAAATCGGGAGCATATTTTGGGATGTGTCTAAAATTAGCGAAAAACGGCATATCAAATATTAATTCCAGCGTTTGTTTGCTTAATTAATGACATATCAGGCTATTATAAACTTGTATTTCAGCGAATTGTCGTTAGGGTTTATAAGGGATATGGCGTAGATTTATACATCTTACATGTAAGTCTCAGCTCATTGTTTCCTGAAATATGAACGTTCGAAATTATGCGGGTATTTAATAGGTCTTTACAAACTTGATAGATGATGCAAGTTAAATTTTTCTTAAATATAGCCTAATTTTTTAATGTTTTTCATGGGTTCAAAACAAAGTTGATTATTTCTCGGTTAGAGCAGGATAAATATTATTCTTTAATGAATTAGGAAATAATATTGCTTTTTGCAAATACACATCACAGAATCAACGCTACTATTTTGTTACGTTTTGTTCCAAAAATGTTGGATGTCTCTCGGGAGTTGCTCGTTATGTCTTATGGAGTTGTATGGTTTGATTGTGTTTTATTCTCAGTTTATTCTGAACTTGCCAAGATTAAGAAAAAGCAAAAGAGTTTGGGTGTTCTTAACAAAATTTCAAAACGTTGCAAAAGTTAGAAGAGCTTCACAATTCCATTGTGACAGCATGCCCTGATTCAGAACTACGAACGATCCATGACGATTATTCGCGATACCGTGAGTGGCCTCATGAAAAAAGGAAACGTATTCGTGCTAGTAACATGCACACGCGGATTTCGGACGAATATATCTTGCTTGTATTTTGTAGATAATAATACTTTGTTTCATAATAAAAAATTTGTCAAGTGTCATTTATTTACTGGTAATAGTGCATGTTTTATAGTCGGGCAAATCTTTGATTAATATTTGATACGCCGTTTTTTGCATATTTCAGACACTTCCAGAAATATGCTCCCGATTTTAAACATTAATATCTCCGTTAATTTTTACGTGAAATGCAACTGTAATATATCAAAATCTAAGTTAGTCCTTTCTCTATTTGATGCAAGTTATTTCTCTTTAAAAGCTTTACTTGTTTAGAAGTTATAACAAATCAAACAGGAGTACTTTTTTTTGGGACACCCGGTATATATATATATATATATATATATATATATATATATATATATATATATATATATATATATATATATATATATATATATATATATATATATATATATATGACTTTTAAGCAATCTTCCCCAGTCAAACATGTGAAATCTAACTTCCAAATCGTTTGTAAAGGCTAATTTCCACTCCGGAAAATAGCAGCGGCTCGGACCGGATCGGAACAAAACAACTAATCCGCGCATGCGCCATTCGTAAACAATCCGCCGATGTGAGCAAGCGCAGAAGGCCTGGGTCACGAAAAACACAATGGGCATATTGATTATTATGAAATTCCATAGTTGTTATGCCGGTTTTGCATTTTAGTGCTAATTAAGTAAATTTATAGTTCGGCCAACGGCAACGGAGTTCAGCATGTCCCACAATTCTACAAATAACTTTCTTTAATTAATATAAATAGAGGTGAAAAACCAAAACGGACAACCTTTATTGAATTAGCTGTAAACCAAAGGGTTCGAGTCTATAGTCTATACTATAGCGAGCTGCATGCATGCCCAGCGATTAATTAGAACATATATGGTGCTTTAACGAACATAGCATAGGCCATCAAAGACATGCACAATGACAATGATCGCACATTCTTACACCAGAATCTAGCGGTGGGTATGAGGTGGGTAAAATATGGTGGTTTTGGGTGCGCATCGGTTAGACTACATCTAGCACAAGTTGCCCATCAAGAGACAGTACGGTCAAGAGCACAAAAGTAACCAGACACATGTTAAAAAATACAATGAAATTTGGGGGCAGAATACTGTTCTAAAAGTTCTGCCTAAAAGTGCTGCCTAAAACTGAAATATCGAGCGCAACGCTGAACAAATCTGCAGTCCGTGGGTTGAGACCGGTTTGCCATTGGTAATGTAGTTATGCCGATACGATGATTTATTACAACAAGTTGATTCGTTATCGTCATATTCTGCATGATTGACTAGTCTGACTTAAATATTGTAGTTCAGCATCAATATTGAACAACATCCCATGCTGGACAAAATTAGCGTAAACTATAGTCTATAGCTGGCTAAAGCTATGATGCATCAGCTAGTTTTCTCACCCTTATTCTTCTTCCTACGTTGTTGATGTTCAACTTTCAAGCGGTATTAGCACATGATATCCAGAATATACTCGTCCAGAGCTGCACGTATGAATCGGAGAGCAACAAAGCTGTATACAAAACCCATATTAAAGGCGGCTCTCGCGGCTTCATTCCGTACACTTGTGCGTAAGTGGAATCGGAAAAATGCTTCATTTCCCGTGATATTATATATATGCTAGAAATAGATGAATGAAAGATGTTTTCCCGGAGAAGATGTCAACTTCCCATGTTGCTACATAAATCAGTTAGGAACGTATGGGAATAGCGCGGACCTGCCTGCATGGTATGTTATATGATGGAAACATTATACGAATACTGCGCGCGTCAGAACTATCGGACTTGTGATCCTAAATTACATCGCGGATACGGGATACCGTGTTGCACAGAAGGGAACTGCTCGTCGTGTGCTCTCATGTGTGTCTCCTTTCATGTGTCATGTGCCTGTGCCAGCACGCACGCAAGATCCTTTTTATTTGGCATTCATTTTCCTTGCTCTCAAAATTTCATGTATATATTTTTATAAAATATACTATTTGAATACAGCTAATTACATAAATTAGCTAGATTCAGCTAAATGTCCAATGCAAATGACATGATATAATGTCCAATGGCAATGCAATTCAAATATAATACATGACAACTGCAGCTTACTGATTTAATGTATAGGCCTATCGTACATTATTCTATTTCCAGACTTTTAAAAAACATTCGAACTGCATTCTAAGTTATGAATATTAAAGGTATTACCTATAGGGACCTTAATTCTTCAACAAAATTAAAGGCCTAGGCCCAATTTTGTAAATATTTTCTTTTCTACTTTTTCTTGTTATGTAATTGGGCGAAATAATAACAAAAAATGCATGCCGATGTACCTTTTGCGCCTGTAGAGAATAGAGATAAAGGTTAATTTGCGGTTTTCAATTTTGAGCCGCGCAAGCATTATTCAATTGACGTTATCCGGGGCATGGCAAATGTTTGAAATCTGTGAATAGCTGTGACTGATCTCAAAAGACCTTTCTAGATGATTTAGTAGTAAAATTGTTAGAGTTCAGGTTTTTGTCGAGCGTCGAGTATCTTGGCCAATGTTTCCAGTATCGTACAGTAGTAAATATTGTGGCTCTTCGATTTCGGGAAGGCTCCAATTGCATGTAGAAACTCAAAAACAAAGTCAAAGAGTATTTATAGTATATAAACCGGCCAATGGCAATGTTTGGCGGTGAGGCGAGTAATATTGAATCACTTAGTTGTAATTGGTAGCTAGAATGAAACAGTGGTATGTCTGCACTTAGTTTTTATCATAACTTGCTTTTGGAGTATTTGTAATATTTAATATTTCAACTGGAATTGTGCCTTAATACATTGCCATTGCCATTGCCATTGCCATTGCCATTGCCATTGCCATTGCCATTGCCATTGCCATTGCCATTGCCGATGGCAAGGAAATTTCTATCCTCGACAATAAAAAAATAAAAAAATGTAAAAAATACGTCCCTTGACTTTTTATATATGACGCTCGACTGAGTTTTAATATGACCCTCGACTTTTTACCCTCGACCATCGACATTAATTGGACCCTCGACTTCACACCCTCAACACTCGACAAAAACCGGCTCAAATTGTTACAGTCTGTTTATTTATTTACAGTATTGATCAGTGTTGATCATTCCCTGCTGGCAGAGGTCTCTATTTGTGCTGGACAGCGAAGGAGAAGAGACCTCTGCATAGACCAGACACTACCTCGATGACACAGGTCCATGATCGTGGACGAGTCAAACCAGTTTGTAAAACAAGTTCTGAAACCGATTTAGAGAAACAAATAGTACGCATGCTCAGAGCTAAATTACGTATTACGCTGTAATGACATTGAGCTCGTAGTGTCAAAATGGCGGCTTGCACAGCGTGGTCATTTCCAGGGGCGTAGGAAGCTTCTCTAAAAATTGGGGGGAGGGGGAGGCTTTGAGGGGCACTTTTCGGAAAAAAGGGCATCTAAAAATTTGTTCCCGGAAATGTTAGCAACGGGGGGGGGGGGGTCATCTCAAAAAAAATTTTTGGACATACCCAAAAAAATTTTCCGGATATACCATATTTTTTCCGAAATACGAAAAAATTTTTCTGGACATACCCAAAAATTTTCCGGATATATGATATTTTTCTCGAAAATGAATAAAAATTTTCTGAAATAACATAGATTCAAGTTTTCAGAAGTGCCCTTTGGGCAAAAAATGCAATCTTAATGAAAATTTTTCACGCAAAAAAGGGCACTTTGCTCCCGGAAAAAGGGCACTTGGCAAAACTTGGGGGGACTGCCCCCGCCCCCCCCCCCGGCCCCCCGGTTCCTACGCCCCTGGTCATTTCGAGGTTTTTCCGGTTGTTTGAAAGTGCTCTAACTTATGTAATTGATATTTTCAAAGATGAAACTGTGAAAGCAGTGACAGAAGAACAAAATGGAGCAATCTTTTCTGTTTTATCGGGCCGAGATACATTTGTTTGCCTTCAAACTACGGTAAGTCTTTGAATTACCAAGTTGCTCCCGCAAAAACCGGTTTGATATCACGTGGTGAAAATCACTCGTTGTCATGACAATTTTTGCACATGTGCGACAGAAAACGTGTCAGATCTAGGCAGAGGCACACAATAAGAAGTTACAGCAGAAGTGTAACTCAAGCAAGTATTTCCGCGTTTTTACAAGCGATTCGTCATCAATTACGCCATCCTGGCTACTACAACCGGCACTTTGTACCTACCAAAACCTGATAAAAACTTCCGGTTGTACTAGCCAGGATGTGGCGTGAGCGAGTTAAAATTTTCGTGGACGTAAAACAATAAAGGAACCGACTCAAGTTATACTTCTGCTGTCCTTCCTATTCTGTGGCAGAGGTCTCTTCTCCTTCGCTTCCCAGCACAAATAGAGACCTCTGCCAGCAGAGAATGTTGACCAAGACCTTTTAATTAGTTTGGTTCGTTATCTATATAGATTATAGATCTTTTATGTTTGTCATTCATTGCTATGCAATTGCAATTTTTTACAATACAAACTCCATCATACGTTTTAATTCTATACATGAACGCTCCTGGTTGTTGAAGTTGTCATTTGCGAAAGTGTTATATGTATACAGCTATTTCAATTAAGGTTGTCCACGCGCAAAGCGGAAAAGTCGAATACGAGCGCGAAAGGCTGCTGGGAAACGCTAAAAAATAATTGCATTTATTAGCGATTCCCAGCATTTTTTCGCGCTCGTATTCGAATTTTCCGCTTTACTCGCGGGGACAACCTTAATTGAAACAGCTGTATATCTAGCAAAACTAATGTAATATTTATTTGGAATAAACAAACATTTATAACTGGGATAAACAAACTATTATAATAGTTGCTTCACGACCAACGGCAACGCCGCAACGGGGCATTGTGTTCTGGGAAATGAAAAGTGGTCGTATGATTGGGTGGTCGTATTAACGATCGAGGTGGTCGTATGGCGAGGTTCCACATTGCGATTTTCAAATATTCGAAAAGAATAGCTTTAATATTTGTGTAAAAATTAATATATCATAGACATAGTCAAACAATTGAACAGTAAATTGCCAAATTGAATTACAAGCGGCTAAAAGAAAGCTTGCGGTAAACGTGACAAAGCGTTTTTCAAAGATGTTAAAAAAACATTCACGGCACAGATGTTGAAAAACATCTGCGCCGTAATTTTGATCCGACTCCCGTCAATACGACCACCCAATTTGAGTTTATCTATTGGTCCAGTGTCGGTCGAGGGCGAGGGTAAAAAGTCGAGGGTCAGGGTAAAAAGTCGAGGGTAAAATGTCGACGGGAAAAAGTCGAGGGTGAGGGTAAAAAGTCGAGGGTTAAATGTCGAATAGTACATGTCGAGGGTGAAAAAATCACAAAAGAAATAAGGTCAGGTAACCGCTTCGGATAAGGAAATGGCGACGTCTACCTGTCTTCTCGGCAGTATTGTTATGGCATACTTCGAAACCCGGACCGGACTCGGACTCTACCCGGATCCGGACTCGAAAAAAATCCGGACTCGTGTTTCAGAAAATCCAGACTTGACTTTTAAAAACCCAGACTCGAAATAGCAAAAACCGGATTCAAAACAAGGACTCTGTGTACGAGAATGCAAAGGTTTTTTGGAAAGGTTTAATAATAGTTAACATGATAAACGATGATCTCTTTATAAAATAATGATGTATATATCTTTAAATGAATTTCTAGAGTGCTGTTGCACTATCTGGCGTAGTGCTGATAAAGAATCTGAGTTGCTCGGTAATAATTGCGGGTGTCCCTATCTCTTCCCGCTTTCTATATATAGATATAGATAGAATACTTTATTTCAAAAGCAATAAGCTTGGTTTTGAAACATGTAGATCATTTTTTCTTCTAATGACTCAGTGTTATGTGTTATGTGCGGATACTAATCAGTAATCATATTGTGATTCCTCACAAAATAATCACTATATAGTATATATACCTGAAAAAAAATATTTAGACACTTAAACAGCTAAATCTACCCTAGACCTAAATTAATAACTAAAATCTGTCTCAACAGTTAAGAATGTCTTGTCTGGAAACCATCTCGTTACACAAGTGCTGCAACCATAGCAAACAACGTGTGAGACTCAATACTGACAATGAAGTTTGACAATAAATCAAGTTATTTTGAGAATCAACATGCTACCCTCGTACTAGCTACTTGTAGACGTATACAAAATGATAGTTCTTTCTTCGTCGGGTTTCGTTTTTCTTTGATGTAAACGAAGGTTTTTTATTTTTTTGAAACACAAAAATATTTAGTTGTCGATAGACTGTAAATTGTCTAAATAATCGTCGAAAACTATGGTTTCAAAAGCGTTGCCTCAAGCTCAAGCAACACAGAAAAATATGAAAAGTAATTGTGTAAGTTTAAAAAGATTACTGAACTTCATTTATATTATATTATAAATAAGTTGAAATATTTATAGAACATACCTATTGAGTTTGAGTTTGTCTTGATCTTTCGGGTTTTGTTTTGGCTTGCACAACAACGTTGAAAATTTATTTTTAAACGATGATTTCTGTATATATTCTGTTCAGAACTGTTGCTTTTCGTAAAAAAGCCCACTAGAATGGGTTTTTAGACACTTTTTTCACTTTTTTTTCCATTCTAAGTCTCAATATAAAATTTTTTGCAAACTTTGCATTTGAAAAAACAATTTGCACTCTCTAGTCTCTGCTCTGCAACCGCGCGAAATTCCCACTGAAATTCCCTGCCGCCTGGGAGTCTGGGAACCAAAATGCCCTTATAAATCCGCCATTTTGTGGAGACAAATTTTTCACTGAGAAAAGATAGGAATACGCATAATAGTCCGGCAGATAGAGCAAAAATACTTACGGTTGTTTGGGACAATTCCGTTTTGCCACATAATTGTATTTTAGTATGTGATAAGCACGTTTTTGGATGTTGGACACGTTGAAATTACTTGAGTGAGCTATCCAACAACTATTTCTTTTGTCGCTCGAAACTTTTTTTCCGCCATGTTTTTATTGCAAAATTCTCGAAAAAGAGTGAGCCCACAATACTTTGGTCAGCACCAACCCCAGAACTTCGTTTAAGCTAAATCAAAGAATACTTATTATTCTTTAATACTTCAAATCAAAGAATACTTATTATTTCTTTTTGCGTTTTTACTTTCATCATTTTGAAAGGAAATATTATGTAGAAAACTGCAGTTAATTGCAAAACGGGACATTTTCACTACGTATTTACGCATGATCACTTGGACAATGTGAATTTTCCACGCAGATGTAGTTCCCATAACGAATGTGGTTTTGAAAGACCTTTGAACGTTGGGCGTGTGTGGGTTTTTCTTGTAGTCTTTATCCAGTTTTTAGAAATATTTTTTTAGAAAAGTTACAGGCGAACCCGCGATTTACTGTTCAGCGGTAAAAAATTGTGTCACGGTATTTGAGGTAGCGTTGCCTTTTTTAAAATTGGATATGTGTTGCGCACGGTGCTTTGGTTTCCTGGGTTAAAAAAATGTCACGCTCCATAATCGCAAAAACAGTCTATACACCAAAACGTAATTAGCATTAATCTTGATGTAGCAAGCGAGAACTAAGTTAAGGTGCGCATGGCTGTGTCCTAACGAAGAGTCTACATTCAAAACGTCGAGATGTGACTTTCCGACTGACGTGCATGTTCGTATTCACAACGAATTATACGTGTGGGTAGCGTTTATTCGAATTCTTCTAATGGTACTGCTGCTTGGCTAATTTCTATAGTAGGTAGTTTTGTGAGTTACAATTATATATCACTGTAATGCGTGATGGATGGATTTGTCACGAGCTTGAAGATGACATTTATTAAAGCTATTACCAATTGTGCGAATATTTCATTATTCTTTTATGACTATCAATCTTCTTCATCACTTTCAAACAATTCGTATGAGTCCAAATCATCTTCATCGGCCACAATATTTGAACAGGTGTCGCAAGTACAAATATCAGTACATTTCAGGCCATTTGCGAAGCACACGCACATGTTGTTACGGCATTCTGACTTCTTGCATCCACACGACAAAAATTCTAATAGCGTATCGGGAGCTGGCTTCTGACTCATCCATTTTATATTCAATGTTGCGGATGTTCCATCTTTATACCATCCATGTCCGCTGGGGTCTGGCGCATCAATGTTTGGCGATAACGCTGACTTCCAGATGTAAGTTACGTAATTTGCACGTTGACAGTGTAAACGTAGCTCGTCTTCTGTGGGCGGGAGTTGTTGTGGTTCAGGAGCCTTGCCTTTTGCACAAAAACGCTGGTAGCGGGCATCATTTATACGAGTGCAGCCACGAATACCATAGAATTCTGCAACCATTTTCTGGATCACTGGGAAAATGTCTTCGTTGAATATAAAGTGGGTGCCAAGCTGTTGTAATGCTTCTTTGTAAGCATCCGAATTCTTCACGATCTTGTAAACCTTCTTCTTTCCTACACCATAGAACGCACTCGTTGAATCACACCCGCTTATAGCATGTAGGGCAGGAAGGGCATCAGCCATTTCTTTTCCGATGTTATCCGCTATCTTAGATACCGATAATATTCTTTTTTTTCCCTTTGAGCCAATCTCGATGTACAGGTTACACCGAATGCGATCTTTATAGTAGATGGCAAGGATTGCAACATCGCTATCGACGGTCGAAATACAGATATTCTCGAACTCGATGAAGTGTTGGATAGCGTGCTGGCAACATACGAACATCTTGGTGTCAGCTTCTTCGTGATCCGAATCAAGCGCCTCGTCTTGTCGACATGTAACTGTGTTTCCAGATACCTCTAAACGATAACCTTCACTTTCAATGGTAATAAAGATGACTCGACCGTTGATGATATCTTTGAAACGGTGGGGATCTGACCAGTCTTTTAAAAGGAATTTGACAAATCCAATTTTATTCACACCATCACTAAGGTATTTTTTGAATTGTTTGGGCCGTTTTTGATCTCTTCTTGTCAACTGCATACGGATACTGCCAGCCGCTGCCCGTCGTTGACGTTCAACGCTCTTCAAAGAATCTTCTTTGTATTGATCTGTGACCAAGTAAATCACCTTTGCCTGGTTGCTTGTAATCCTTTTCAGCAGAAATTCTGACATTTCACCAAACGTTCCAAATTTTGTTGAAACAAGCTGCTGGATAAGAACCATGCCATCAAAAACTCGAACACAGCTGTCAGGAATATTTGCAACAAGAGGGTCTGCGCCATCACATTCAACGAGTTCTAAAAGATTAGACTTTACTGTTTTAACCAGTCCGCCATCAACTGTTGCCAGTGACCATGGAATTGGGCCCAATGAATAGGTAAGCACGTCTTTTATACTGATTTCGCGTTTCCCACTAATCACCAATAGCCTAGCAAATATATTTCTGTCAGCTTTCAATGTCAGAGTCTTATCACGAATCTTACAGGATTTTTTCGCTTTCAGGGCTGCAAATGTCTTTAATTTAATCTTCGGGATGGGACAGTACATATCGACCGCATTCGACTCTACCCGGTCTCTTATAAACATCCTTAGGGCTTCTTCTCCTTTCTTTTCCGCATTCACCATGTCTTTCCGGATTTCATCGCTTGCTTCTATGCCAGAACTAAGGTGCACCAGCTCACTATTTTCTGTAAAAGGCGATCCCCATTCTTTTAGTAGCTCATAACTTCGCATCACGCATTCTTCGTCAAATAGAACTCTTTTCTCAGACAGATCTTTTGTTGCACTGTAAAGTTCTGCCATTCCTAAAAATTCTTCCATGTTGGACTTGCATTTCGCAGCTATGTGACTCGTAAGTACCCATCGTTGTACAGTCCCTTCTGATGTGCAGAAATTGATAATACCACCAGCACATTTTTGATCCCTGTTGATTGTCTGCTCTATTGCCTGGTCAGATGGAATCTTGTTAAACGTGCCGTTAACCCTGCGGACTGAAAAATTTCCGGCCATAAATTCCTCATGGATACCCGGGTGTGTTTCTGGTAATTTTTGCATTGTTATCCAATAGTAGGTAAGGAATCTCGCGTAATTTGGACGATCGTAGGCGAACATCCAGGGAAGCATTTTCTCCGTAGCTCTCAGGTGTAATTTCCAGTTTCCTAGCTTGATCGAACGTAAAAAGTCGAGCAGTATCTGCACCATTTGAAGAAAAGACGACCAGATTGAAGCTGTTGCTCCTAAATCACCATGCAGTAGCGAGTGTTCATATTTGTGAATGCCATTTGTCACTTCTTCGCTATTTTTGTAAACACTCTCCATCTTTTCTCTTGTTGGTGCAGAGACGAGTTCTTGCAGTTCAAGAGAGTTGATAAATTCCTTGTAGGTGATATCTAATTCTCCAGTGTTATCGTTGATCCACTGTTCAAAACTCTCAAGCATAAGCCTCTTCATTGAATCGTAGACGTATTTGAGAACCCTTACGGCATTATTATAATGCTTTCCTTTGAGCATCTGATCAACAGCACTTTCTCCGAGCAGATTAGATTCTACGACAAGATCACGAAGCCCAGCATCGCCGAAACGTTTTCCAATCACTGCAATAAAAATACACATTGTGTGAAATGCTCCGAGACGCAGGACGATAAATTCTTTGAGATCAAAGTGCCTGGGATTCATGAAAATGTCCACAGCTTTCGAGTAAATTGCCATATCAAGGACAACATCTGTCTCGACTAGACCGAGCTTTTCTGCTTTAATTTTGGATTGAGTGAGCAACTCCAGAACTGTGTCGTAGGAAGATGGAGATTGGTTGATGGCAGGAAGGTATTCAATGTTATGATGACTGTCGCTGTCACTATCGGTTATCGTGTAATTAAAGCCTGTCCAGTTTGGGATCTTCTGCTTGGCATTATCGGCGGTTGCTTGGAATTTTGCAATTACCCACAAGGTATCCGTTTTGTGCGAACACCGCTCTTCTTCTTCATATAGGTTACGCCTAATATTTTTGTGGCTCTCAGAGCTCTGTCGTTTTATTTGGATGTAGGCCGGGATTTCAACGTGCAATGGCGTGAACTTCTTTGATCTTGGTTTACTTGGGTCATCTTGCGATTGATCTATCGATGTTGCTGTGCTGGATGTTTCTGTTTCTCTCATGGGAACATTGGATGACTGGATGATAATTCCATTTGTACAGTGCATACTGATGCCTTTCAAACTTTCAGGGTTTATATCGTTGTTGTCCCAAACAAATGTCACAAAATGACCTGGTTGGATAGTGGCAGGTATAAAAGTCCTTAGTAGTTGCTCTTTGCTATGTTCTCTTGCCAGATGTGTCTCCAGGATTATGACATCATCGTACGATATCCCATGACCAAATTTGCTGATCCAGTTAATCACCATCTTGGAACCAGTTTTTCTCTTAACTGAAAAGGGAAAGGTAACATGTTTTGATGTCTTCCTTCTTCCATTGTTCGCATGGTAAATAAGGTCTTGACCAATAGACGATACCAGTCGTTTTAGTTTCTCAGTTGCTATCGATCTTCCCGAAATAATACTCTCCAGTAAACATTTTGTTAAAGGTGGGATGCTGGTCGTTTTTTCCAAAATCTCTGCTTCCGAGGGCGGCCAACTATAAATAGAAGTAATCTTCCTGTAAACGTAGGATAAATGCTTGAAAAAGTAAGTATCAAGCAAATACATAGGCAAATACAATGTTATTAACGTTATAGGAATGAAAAATACATTGGAGAAATGTCAGACCTATGGGGAGGGGGGAGGGGGGGGGGGAGGGGCACGGTTTTTCCAAATTGAAACGTGTAGAATCTCATCGTAAGAGAGAACATTTTTTGCAGTCAAGCACCCTCCGCATTATTTTACAAAATCGATCTTTTGACCAAAGACTCTTACAATAAACAAATGGAAAATATTGTTATTCACGGCTGTGTGTGTTTCTTTGAAAACAAGTTGGAATATTAACTGCCTATAAAGTAAAAATAAGTACATTCTAATCATTAAATCAATGACACACGAAAATGGATGGCCATTTGTGTGTTTTTGAAGAAACATGAAGATACCCAACCTGCTGAATGTGTCTGGAGTTTCTATCAACTCGTTGCGGATCTCCTGAGCTACTTCTTTGGTTTTTTCCTCCATGGTTTTCTCCCTATAATTTGCTAGTTTTGCCTTCACTGCTACTTCAACCAGTTGCCCTTTTTCAATGGTGTTATTGTAAACGAGATCGCTTCCATAACTTGGACGCCAAAAACCAATGTTTGAACCGAATGATCTTTTAAGTTTGTCTTTTAAACTCTGCATCTTAAGCGGGGGTGTAGTCTGTTCTCCAAATTGACACTGGGATTGTATATCCGCATACTTCTGCAACAATTCAGACATGGATAGCACATTACAGTCGGTGAGCACTTTTTCTGTAACGAACTTTGAAAGCTGTTGGAAAATTTCATCTTCCTCTTCGCACTGTTTGATGTACGCTTTCCTGGTTAAATCGCGATAACACGTCCGATGGTAAAAATACTCTTTTGCAAGTATGGTCTGCCAGTCAGCTCCAGCAACTTCAGCATACAAACGTGTGTTCTGTGCCTGTGTAACAGAGGGCGATATCACTGCATTTACCAAATTCCGCGCACCGTTCTCAGTTTCGCACTTTTGCAGATGCTCATAACCACTTCCACTCGTTGCTGTTTTTTTCTTCCCACAAATGCAGCACTCATAGTCAGCCAGTAATTTTCCTGAATTGCAAAGACGTATTTGGAATCATAATGAAATGCACGGAAATTAAAAAACCAACACAATTTTTTAAAAACAATATTTAATAATATCACTAAGACATTTATTGAACAAACCTGCCCGATTGGACTTTCGACCCGATGACCGACATGCCTCAGTTTCTTGAGAAAACCCGCATTGTTTTAATTCATCTGACTTTCCCGCCAATTTTTTTAACGCCTTTGAATGGGTATACTCCTGGTAGCATTTTCGATGGAAACCATATTGTGATGTTGGCAAATTATCACCATAATCATCTAATATTGAAACTACATTGGCATCATTCCTGATTTTTGCTGCGTTGTAAACTGATTTACGTGATTTCTCGCTGAATTTTGTAATTGTTGCCGATTTATCACGTTCTTTACATTGTATCAGACAAACACAACTTTCTTCTTCCTTTTTCTTTTTGGGAGGAGTGCGATTTAAATTAATTTTAACGTTTGATAGACGCTTTCTCTTTTCAGACATTTTCGAACTGTAACTATTTGGAAAATAACTCTTTATAAATTTAGCATAAATTATTACATCTAATATTATAAAAACTATATATGGAAAAATAGCAAGTATACAAAGTCAATTAGGCCTAGCTATAAAGTATATTTATAATATTTATAATATTTATAATATTTACAATATTTATAATATTTATAATTTTTTTAACATTTATAATGTTTATAATATTTATAATATTTATAATATTTATAATAAAGACGTCAACACGAGCACATGCAAGTTCATAAATTATATCAGCTGTTGTTTAAATAAGTGTGTGCAGAACTTGTTAATGCCGGGGCAACAGCTACTTAAAGCTTGAAAGTAATAAGCAAAAACAATAAAATACTAAAAAAAAGTATTTTGAAAATAATTGTGAAAATAACAGCTCTTAATTGCATCTCTTCCCGTTTCCTCTTACATGACGTTTCAAGCTTGTGCTGACAAAATAGCGCGGGCGCATTAATTTTTCGAAAATTTGTTTACAACTCGAAGAGGGGGAAAAGCCAGCAAAGAATCGTGTTGGAATCGTTTCTCAAGAAATTTCAGACAATCCAACAATCAAATTTGCATTCGGCATGTTTCAAGCTTCAATTCTACACCAAAAACGAATTGTCCCAAACAACCGTAAGTATTCGCTTATTTTCGGCTTCCATCTGCCGGACTAAAACACTTATGAATACACCCTTTCGATAATTACGTCACAAATACTTCCTTGACACGGGAGCCTTGTTTTGAAGAGTCCACAGCTGCGTATTAGTCGATTGCGCGTTTTAGCAATGTGGAAAATAGCCGCCAACTTGGTAACGTCCCTCTCGCGGCCATCTCCATTAACGACGACCCGAACAACACTACAGTATACGCAAATTTAACATTTTTGTATTCTTTGGGGGATGATTGAACGCATTTTATATATGGTTAGCTCACCATTTTAACAAAACGGACTGGTATTTTTTATCTGGAAAAAAAGTCCGACCAATTTAGCACTTGGTCGGACAAGGTGTAAATTGGTCCGAACGTACATGCGATGTCCAACCGTTATTTCAGGCTCTGTGCACTTCACACAAGTAAAATTATACGAGATTTGCTTCCCAATCCAAATATGTATACCTCTGAGATTTGTAAAATTATCAATCTTCTGTTTCAAAATGACATCGAGACGTTGCACATATTCTAAACAAAATGAGAAGAACAAAACTAAATACTATTTGGTAGAACAGCTTGAAAAGTAAACAGTATAGGCCTGTCTCAAACGTCGCTCTTTTCATGCGTCGAACTTAATAGCTGTATTAAGTGCTACACAAGAGCGACGTTTGCTTTAGGTTAAAGAGTCCTGGTCAACCACAATGTAATGCGTGCGTTTGTTTACGTTTCTGTTACGTTGTGGGCCAGAGGCAGCCATTTTGTGTGGCCTCAAAAATGGCGGCAACAATTGATAAAAGTAACGGAAAAACGTCAACAAAAGCGCGCATTGCATTGTGGTTTGACCAGGACTCTTTAAGTTCCATAATCAATAGAATGGATTAGGTGCGACGGAGGCATTTGGAGCGACGTTGGAGGGACAAGTCTTGTCGCACTATGCGACTCAGGAGCGATAGCAAATGCATCATGCGCCGAACCAAATGCATCAATTATTTTAATCTATGTTATATGTAATTTATTTTATATATTGATGAGCGACATATTATGTTGGACGTTTAATCTGACAGCGTTCCAACGTCGCACTAGTGTCGCATGGAAATGTATTAGGTTCGGCGTATGAAAAGAGCGACGTTTGATCTTAGCCCAACCTCCTTTTCATACGTACGTTCTAAATCTGAATCAACGTCATCGACTTTATCCAACAAGTTCTCTTCCTGTTCGAGTAGCGCTTTAGTTTCCTTGAAGAATAAAAAAGAATACTCAGTGTCAGCACACCTTTTTCGCTCAGAGTGCCGGGAAACAAATTTATCGAGTAGCCAAATTGCTTAAGGTACGTCATGGTCGGAAATTACGTCTACAAATAGACACCTAAGTTACGTCAACTCATCTTAACTGAGCATGCGTAGATTGTGCATGCTGACGTGAACTGAATATTGATGAGGCGAATAACTACTTAATTTTTTCAAGATATAGTTGGCAAAGTCTTTAATTTATTGGTAAAATTTGAAGTAGAGAAAAGGCTGAAGGCCCAAACACTATTACGAGACTCAAGCATATATATATATATAAAAACATATTAATCTTACAATTTGAGCTCTAGCCTCTATTTTGTCATATTAAATCGAAGAAAAGCGAAAATTAGCTGCATTGAAATCTTTGGTAGGAAACATTGTCGGGAAAGCCTTAGCAACAAAAATAAACAAAGCTCGCAGCCGGTATATATGAACAAAAACACCCGAATTTACAGAGAAAAAATAACTATTCCTATGTGAACCACTTTATTCTAAATTTGATGAATAAAACTTGAGAATATATATTTTACAGCATTTGATCGCAGTTGCTAAGACTATCTTGCTAAGGGGATTACAATGCATAGTCAATAGATCGATTAGAAAATGGCTTTCATTCTTTTTTCTTCCGAAATGAATTTCGACCAAGGTAATCACTGCCACCTTATACAATACCTCAAGACTACTCGTTTTACAAAGTATAAATATAATACTATGTATTGTCTTTGAGAAACTAAATCTTAAAAATACCACCAGATTTAGCAAAGAAGACTGACTAGCCTCGTTTTGGTGCTTTTGCACATTTCAAAGGGTTACAGTTTCGCTTGCATGGATTGTTTTCAATGTTAAACTCTTACACTTTGCCATGAATAGCAGTCTCTGCTGAAAAATTGGTTATTGGTATAGGTAATAATAGCATGGTTTCGAGTGCAATCATAGGCAGCCCACTAAACGACTGAATTTAAATTAAAACTGCAGTGAAATTATAAAATTTAACGAAAATAATCACAAATTAGCGAAATATATTGCGAAATGTAGCTTATATTAAATCGCCACTCGATTGCACTATCGGCGAATTGACGTATATAAAGTACACCTGACAGTCCTAAATTGCTTTAAACTGATAGGTTGATTTAATCATCACAATCTTTTTCCACCAATCAGATCAGTTTGTAACAGATTTTTGCACTGTAATTACAGAAAATTGCACTGTGATTACAAAAAATTGCACTGTGATTACAGAAAATTGCATTGTGATTACAGAAAATTGCACTGCTGTTTGGATTAACTGCCCTGAAATCAATCAATCACAGTCGAGTAATATCTTTATCTATATTATTAGCCTGGTAATGCATAGAATATAAAATAATGCAAAACTATGAATGCCGGTTAGTTTTCGAATGGGTACGTTTTTTGCATCCGGTACTTATATCCAGGACTTGAATTTGGCTCCATTAGGAAGCTTCAACTTGTCCCTTTCGTTTGACTGAAGTAACCCCGCAATGCCCACTCTATACATGCCCATATATCTGTGTAATTTCCGGTCGTGCTACACTTCTGTGAATGTTAACTACGAATAGTTTCAGTTGATGTCGTTTCGTACCTCAACACTTTTCTTGTGACACTCAACAAGTTGTTCTTCAGCATCTTGCAGTTGAGAAACAGCCTCGTGAAACGTGTACAGCTCATTCTGTTCAGCCTCGCCTGAGCCCTGCAAGTTGAATATACATAGTCGTTAATTAATTTAGACTACGTTCACACTACGCCGGAGCACTTTGAAAGCGACACAGAAAAGGCACAATTAGTCGTCGCATTCACACTGCGTCGAGCGAAATTTGAGACATCTGAATGGGTCATCCGAATTACGTCACAAATGTCAGAGTTATTAACCGGTGAACGGTCTCAAAAGACTAGTTCGTACTAGCAATTTTGTCGGCGATTTTTCTCATCCTGGTGGATGTGACTGAACGAGTGACATGCAAAATACTTAGAAACGTATACTTCCAAAAACCGAATAGAAAATTTCAAAATCTACTATTTCGGTTGTAGAGAACAAATGTAAATTTCCATTACCCCTGAATACCCCGTGATAATGAATCGACCTTTTTTTGTATACATAGCCAGTTCTATATTCATTCGTTGCTTAGCTAAGATTGGTTTAATTCAATACTACATTAGAAAACAGCAAAACCAGTACTCACACTATGTGTACACAGTAATGCAAGATCAGCATTGCTAGCCGCCGGATCACCACTTGATAGGGTAGGAGATACGACATCCGGGGTATCATCAAAAGCTATATAGTCCTCGCCACCTTTCTTGTTGTCTGGACCTAGTTCTTTCACTCTAAACACAGCAAGTTACAGTAGTTGTACGTTAGGGACCAGTTACTATTCGTGCCCGCGAAGGAGGGCATTAGAGAAACATTTTCTTGCCTTAATATCTTATTAAGGCAAGGACCTTTAGCTATTAATGGGGACCTTTTGCTATCAGGTCGGCTACCAATAGAACAAAAATTATGACAGTTTTTACCTTTTCATGCGGCCGTGCCCCAGCGTCTGCGTACTGTCTTAATCATTTTAAAATGTACACGAAATACTAGTGCTGTGCGCCGGAGTATTGCCGGAGTAGTGCTGTGCGCCGGAGTAAAGGTAGAACGTGACAATATCGTAGAATTAACGTTGGTTACAAATAATGCCAACAATGAATTTGTTGAAAGTACATATAATCTGAAGTCATATCTGTTGTTTCAAACCATTTCGCCATTTTTGGCTGCTAGAAATGGCCAAATTGGAGTAACTCATCGTGATTGTGATCTATCTATCACAGGAAATGTTGTAAATCGTAAACTTTGATAAGCTGCAACACGTCAGCTTACCTTTGGGACAGAATTGAGCTGAATAATATCCGCCGTTATAGACATTATAGGGGTGTTGTGAAAAACACAGCGGGAGATTTAAACTGTAAAGCAGACGGAGTCGGTGCCGGAGCTGAAAAACTGGAGTTTGCACAGCACTAGTAAATACTAAAGAGTCAAGGCAACCAGGTTTAATATTGAACATGTTTTCGCTCGCAATTCTGGTGGCTTTGAGTAATTGAATGCAAAGACCGGTCTCAAACCGGACTATCGAAAATGGGGTCCTAAATATGAATGGTATTCGACAGTAATTTGCATTCACATACTTAAAACCAGATAGCGAGCGAAAACGTGTTCAAATATTAACATCATTGACTATGTCCTAAAATAGACAGTACAAAGGTCGCCTTATTTTCATAAAGGATACCATGAACGCTCTACACATGTGCAACAATTTAGGCCAACCTGGATTAGCTCAAAGCAACATACCTATCAGCGTAACGTAAAGTGTTAAGAGAATGTTCACAGCAATTCATTCCGGGTGAAACAGTTGCAATCTGAAATCATGAAAATATATGGTAAATATTTCGTTTCAACTACACCTTTCCACATTCAAGTGGATGTTTATGGTAGTGGGCAATTTAGGTTACCAGTGAACGTTCTGTATCTCGCACTCTCCGTTCCCACGGTGGGGCAGTTGGGTGACAGAATAATGTATGGCTTAGAGACATGGGCTTTGCGGAAGAGGGACGAACGGCAGCTCGATACAACATGCCCAGGAAGCTTCGAAAAATATGATTTAGAAAGGTAGCAACAATGACATACGATTTGAAACTGGCGTTATCAAAGAAGAGCAGAGAAGCGAGAATGCGATTGTTTGGTAACATTTTGCGAAGAGAGGAAGAAGATCCTGTCAAGTTAGCATGGAGACATCCAATAGAAAATCGAAGGTCAAGTTATGGAAATTTTGAATGATTTGCATTATTCAAATCTTTTGAAATGTATTGCCTTTAATCTGTTTACATGCAGGTTTATTAGCATAGCTTGACCAGTTGCCATGGCCAGCTTCACCACTGGTTGAGAGACAAATGTTCAGATGGAAACATATTAGTGAGTTTAAGCAAGTGACGTTTTTGTCAACACGGATGTCACCCATAGATATCTTATATACACTAGATAGTGCATCTAATTATTCTGCAATTCAAAAATCGAAGCCGTGATTGCAGTCTCAGGTCGTTCCCATGAAATGAGAAGGTTCGTATGTTTTCTGTTTCTTAAACAGGGAACTTAAACATTAAGTTAACCCTACTCCAAATACGTTTTTAAACTATTCAAATGATGAAAGTTATTGTTATTTTTAAGCGTTTATTAGCAAGTTGGAACGACCAACATGGCCGCCATCTATTCAAATGGGGGTAACCGCTGGAATATTCTTGGCTTCAATTTTGCTAAAAGAGATACGCTATCTAGTGTATATAAGATATCTACGATCTACCCCAAAAATTGGTATAACTAATTTTGGCAGCATTTTGCATCAAAGCGCTTGCGTAAGGAGGGAAAAAAACTTTAAAAATCAAACTGACGCAAACATAGATTTCAATCCAGTCCCCCTTCGGCAATCTGACGTCCGTGTTGACACGTCGCTTGCTTAAGGCGGCTCCCTACAGTTTTAGGTCTGTGTCGCGGAAATTTTGTCCACGCACGAGATTAGTAGTGCTACACGCAACACGCGTGGTCGACGTTGCACGCGTGGCGTTTTTTTTTTTAAATTGCGTCGTGATCTACACGCGCGGGCCTTCGTGGGATTGTCGGCTGGTCGCGCGAGGAAATTGAAATCCTGATTTTTGTGACGTCACATAGATAAAAATAAATGTATTTTTCTCGTGTTTCCTTCGGTAAATTTTTTTAAAACTTCACACACTTTCCTGTAATCTTGAAGTGCGTAAAATGTGCAAGTTTTAAGAAAATCTAGACTTGGATCAAGTCCGTCTCCATTCTCGCGCTCGATTTCGTTGCTTCGCGATTCGGACTCTAGAGAGACGGACTTGATCCAAGTCTAAAGATTAAAAGAAAATCGTACGAGCCGAATTTTTTTTTATTCCAAAAACAGGGCTTTTTGTAGATTAAAAAAAATTCTCGTACGATTTTTTCTAAATGCTATCATTTGAGGAATTATAGATAAGATTACTGTGTGCAAAAAATTAAAAAGTTTTACCGAAGAAATTTTCAAAAAATTATCAAACAATCTGCAAATTAGCCCTTTTTAAAATCGCTTTATTACCATGGCAACGGGGATTCTTAACGACATTTTTTTCGTAATTCGTGATATTGTAGCAACGGTCCGCAACGGCAAAGAAGCAGAAGAAGAGGCTGGGCAGTACGCCAGATTTACCGAGAAACTCAGCTAAGCCAGAATGCGTGTGTCTAATGTCTATATAGACAAACTTTTCACGACTGGTTTCGATTGGGTTGAAGCGAGGTTACAGTAATTTGGGTGGAAATAATAACCGCTTTAATCTTTTGTAGATATTTTAAACTTTGCAAAAAGGATACATACAAGCACTTATCCACTATACCTGTACACGGTTGTAAAAACTCAACATTCAATCGAATTTTGAATCTATATTTTACACAATATGCATTGAAGAAATTGCGATAAATGTGTGTAATTAACTTTAAGAGGAAGACAATCCTTGAACGTTGTATATTCTTCAACACGCCATTAAATTAAAACGGTTATGTTTTTCTTCAAACGCTCTGTGTGAACGCGGGACAATATCATTTCTTAGAGCCAAAATAAAGGATTTTACGGATGTTGGAGGGTTTTAGTGGATGTGGGATTGTGTTTCTATTTGAACTCAATCTTCTCCGAAAAACAGTAGTAAAACAAAATACTTGTCGTCTAATTTAAATACAGATCAAGTCATTTGGATCAAGTCAGGAGGATGTCCATTTTGCCCAGATTAACAAAAAAAATGTGGCCTAGATCTTCCTATCAGATAAGAAATGCTGCTCTAACTGCTCTGACTATGCAAATTGAGGGCAGAATATTTTCCTTTCATCATCACTGTCGTTAAACTCAATTCACATACAGTACGTACCATACAAGTTTTTGAATTCTCCCCAATAAATGAATCTTTGAGAACCTGGAAATGGAACAGCACGAACAACAATTTAGTTTGACATGAACTGACCTTTATGATGCCGTCGAGCGATAAACGGTTCATGCGCTTTTACTAAGAAGAGTGACAAGGAGTGTGAATTGTTATTAGAGTGAAAAAAAGTGTCGAAAGAACACAGCTGTCGAAATTTGCGTTTTCTGGTTATAACAAAAGCGTATGACGAAGCAGTAAACTTTATGATCTTGGTATTCGATATAGTAGAAAAAAATGTGGTTGGTGTCAATTTATACGGTTAAAACTTCGTTGACTTCGTAGTTCAGTTCTGATATTTTGCCTATATATTCTGTTCTGCTGCGTTAATTTCAACGTTAATACACGACAGACGTTTGCAATAAAATGACAGAACCCATTGCATGTGACTTTAAGGCTACGTTTACGTTAGCGGCGTGAAAAAGCACCTATCCGATACATAATGTACAACTTTCAGAAGCTGAGCGAAACAACATCTCTCCGTTGCAATAATTCCTCTGAAAATAACGTTCCTAAAAGGTACGGATATGTGATCATTCACGTTGCTACGGAAGGCTACCCAGTACAGTGTAATAGCTTAAGTCAGCTATCGATATTTTCTGTGCGAATCCATAATATCGACAAGCCATGGATGACGTGGGCAGATATGTAATTCGAGTAGTCGTGAATACTGGAAATTGTCAGTGCCGCATCGCTATATACATGATAGGTATAGATTTGCTGTATTTCTGATATGATCGAGCTATCCAGTAAAACTAAAGTGTATTTACCTGTGTCAGTTTGCTGGCTCGAAAAGGAAGGTGGGCGCCGTTCCTGCCAAGCGCACGTATACATTCCTACAATGAAAACAATGCAAAATTAACTTGTATAGTATTGTTTTTATTACGCTTACTTTTGGTGCTCGCTCTTTATAGTACAGACGTGATATTAAGGTGATATTATATACACTCTAAATATTCCTGGTTAAATAACCTGGTTATTTTAACCATTTTTCCAACCATGTTACGTACAGGATCCGGCTAAATATCCACCTATATAACATACTCTGGTTATTATAGGACGACCTAGTCAATTATAACCAGATTTTTGGTCACATGCATTACTAATTATTTACTATGGTAGGAAGTGATATAAAATACCAGCCAGACATTTAAGCAGGGACATTAAGTTAACCCAAATCGAGTCATTCCTATGTTAACAATAGGAAAACCAGAGAGTTGGAGTAGAGTAATATTCTCCGTACCTTTAAAGCAAGTAAACTTTTATTTATTTCTGCTCCTTCTAGTCTTGTTTGCCGATCAGAGTTTGACGTATCAGCACCTCTTTCATTTCCTAAATCACGACAAATGATAAAACATGGTCGTTTACGTCATATATCAGTAAAAATAAATCGAAGCTTAAGTCACGACTCGTATAAACATTCATTTGTGATAAATTTCGACCCTATATATAGGCTTATTTATGGCGGAGCTTATATTCTATCACACGAATGTCCCTATTTGAATTGATAGTTTCAATACGATACAAGCAGGCAGAAATGAAAGATTATCGTTACTATAGCCAATCAAAATATGGAGATCGAAACAAAATCCGCGTTATTGCTATCTCGTCGTGCAAAATTTATTAACTATTGTATTATAAAAATAAAACCGCGTGGATCATGAAATGCATGGAAACTCATGCAGACGCGATTTATTCGTTGCATGTCTCTTTATGCCTTTCACCCATATATGTGTCTGGAAAGGAGGGTGTACATATTAACGAGTAATACAATATACATTTACTATATTCTGTATAAATGTAAGATACATTCAATTTAAGGACTTGTAGATTTTTTTAAAAAATAAGGACGTGTGGGTACTCAATATGGCAAGATGAACATTAAGGATTTTCCTGTTTTTTTATGGATCACCGTACAAACCATTAGTATCGAGCCTTCAGAGTGACACATAGTTGGGATTAGATACATGACTATATACGGTATACACTGATCGGTCTTGAAATTACAGAAGACTATGCCTGCATTTTTTGCCGTTGTAACCTAAAAATCCCATGAATGGCTTCCGATATCAAACAATCAATTTAAGTAAGAAAGTTATAACGCAGTATAGACATCATATTACACTCCATGAATACTAACCAGCGAGGTCAATCAATGAAAACTTGCCATAGAGCTGACCACCTGCTCCTCCTTTCATATGACCTCTAAAATGGAACATTGTCCGTCAGTGTGGTGGATATAAAAAACCCCACAACATATGACAGAGCTTAATTTTCGCACGAGTATTGCTTGTCTGAAACTAGATATATTGATCACCAATCTGCAAGCAATAGATTCCAAAGTAATCATAATGCCCTGGGTTATTTTGAATCGATCTCTGACAATGCAAAGTCAGTTTATCAGCGACGATTTTAGGCGATGATCTTATACGTTGTTAAAAACGTTTTCCAAATGCTAATGTGGACGCTGAATAACGATCTTCGTCACTTTTGGAGCCCTTTTTTGAGCTGGGGCCACGGGCAAAAATACCTCCTTGCCCAGCTTGACGTGGAAGATATACACTTTTAAGTATTATAAGATTCTTTTGGTATTGACTATTCCTTACCGGCGACGTAATATAATTTGAAAAACAGCATGAGATCTAGACGAATTCTGATTGGCCGACGTTTGACCAGATGTTCTACACAAATATAAAATTTAATGTTAAAACAACTATGCTACTGGGTGTCCTCCCCCAGAACATTTTTATATGACTGAATTTTTGACATTTTCTACAGTATTCACAGGGAAAAAACAAATATTTTCGTTAGCTTGATAATTGCACAAATGGATTTAGAAATCACTGTTTCACCCCTCCCAAATTTTTCATCGAATTTGAACGAATCTAAAACTACACTTTGAAAAACATTGATTGTGTTATGACGCCCATAGCCAGCCAAATAAGGCTGGGAAAATGGTAGACCACCGGACTTAGTCTGACTATTGGTCCCAACAAGTTTTAAGGATCATCAAAGGAGTTTTAGAAAAGGAGGAGTAAACGAAAGAAGACAGAGAGAAATATTGGGGGATACAATAATAAAACAGACAAAAAGAATAGGGAATAACTGACAAATAATAGGACAGTGTATATCACGCTTCGATTTGAGCAAAAATGTAAATTTTAATTCTGAAACACAAAATACATAACCGACAGATTATGTAATCGTTAAGAAATGTAAAACAGTCAATCATCGCAAGGAAAAGGGCAAAAGTGCTCTCTTAAACTACCTTAGTTAGCTAGTTAACGATAAATGTGATACAAGGGAATGGTGCGTTTGATTCTCTTCATTGCGCAAGTCAATATGGTGAATTTCTATAGCGAACTCTCACCAAAATAATGCCAGAAATGCGATCATCAAGTTAAAAAATATAAACATTTTCTGGCGGAGCACCACCAAATCCCCATTATGAATACATTGAAGGTGACAGGTAAATGTTTAAAATTGAAGTTCCAATGGCGGGTAAAATCCTTCGACACCCCGACTCCAGATGCTTCGCAACATTCTTGAATTATATATTAATTAAAAAGTGCTCCTCTACGATCTGCCCCCCCTCCCCTCCCCACTTCTCGTCATTCTTGCGTAAAACAGTCAGCCATCGAGTTCTCCACTTAAGGCCACGACGCAAATTCTGACTCAAAGTCATGTTATCTAAAAAGTAGCCACTGGGTAATTATAAGAGCATGGCCCGCACGCTACTTTGTCGACATACTCTTAAGGGGGTGTGGAGCCACTCAAAGTGCATGTCATCATCCAAAATAAATGCATATATACCTTAAACGATTTCCGATTTCAATAAGTTTCAAAACATCTTCTACTGCATTAACAACACTTTCTTGTAACTCACAAACCTTTAAAAATTCATAAGAAAGAAATTACCAACAAGACGCCGTATGCAAGGAGAGCAACTTTAGATTTTATATATGCTTATATGATGTTTCGTTTCAATGAAAATTAGTTTTCGAAACCGGCAAAAATAGTAAATCTACCAGCAAGCATGACTCGAACTTACTTGAACTTGCTGATTTCCATCCTCCAAAACTCTTAATTTACGTTTTTTATTTAGTAGATCAAACACCTAGAATGTAGGATAGCAACATCACATTAATCAAGCAATATGGTAAGTAATTAATTAAATAAGAGTAAGAAACGTTTTCCATTATATGCAATTAAATTGTGTAGTATTCAGTTCCGAAATTAAACAATCATCTGCTGCAACCTCGTTCCCAGACTCTTCCCTGTTGTGGATGTAAACCCATCGCAGTGAGCTCGCTCTCTCTCTCTATGTATACGAAGTACGAACTTCACTCGTTCGACCTATGAAGGTCCTAAGCGGTTTTCATATCATTATCCCCAACTAATTCCTGTTTTTTTCTAACGGACCGCATCGCTATACTCGAAATACGCATGCGCACGTTCGTTCTTACCTTTGCACCATATATCTCAAAATAACTACACGATATAACAAGATCTTTGTTCTTGTGTTTAGGATTCTTTAAATATTTAAATACATCGTGAGCTAAACGAAAGGATAGAGCAAATCAATACCATGTTATAAAGATCGTAAAATATCAAATATGTGAAAAGGTCCTTTTGATTTCCCGACTTTATCTTATTTATCTCTTAACATGGAATGTAAAAATTTTGAAGGCCTCAGATTCGTTTTGAGTATATTATACTACCTTTTGCGCCGTTTACAATATTTTGTAAAATCTTAAACTAAAATGCAGGAATTAGCATTTGATGGACTTAGCATTTAAAAATTTACCCCCCTATAGACTAGATTTTCTTGAATGCATCTTTGGCGTCGGTTTATCCACCTCATTTTTTTAAAAAAAGTACGGACGCATAAGACGCATGCAAGAACTCTAGATCTATAGGGGAATCCGTGCACATCTAGATCTATAGGGGAATCCGTGCGCATCTAGATCTATAGGGGAATCCGTGCACATCTAGATATATAGGGGAATCCGTGCACATCTAGATCTATAGGGGAATCCGTGCACATCTAGATCATTCTATAGGGGAATCCATGCACATCTAGATCTATAGGGGAATCCGTGTGCATCTAGATCTATAGGGGAATCCGTGCACACCTAGATCTATAGGGGGATCACTGCAGTACAGTTCAATATAGCAATCGGCCATTTTCCGTGTAAAGCGCTGACTACTTTGCACGGATAGTATGGCCGACCATTTTGCTGCATTAATTGGAATATATTCTCTTTTTGCAAAAAAGATATTCTATAGTTCCGCTCATTTTGTGTGTGAAAATTGACACGCACGCGCGGAAATGACGAGTACATTTCTAGTTTCTATTTAACAATTAGTCACCGAAGGCAAGGTGATTACAAGTCTATATTCATCGAGCTGCGAAGCAGCGAAGTGAATATAGTCTTGTGATCACCGAGCCTGAGGTGACTAATTGTTTTAGTATAAATTCAGTATTGAAAAATAATAATATACACAAACGTTGTAAATATATTTTACTTCACTCTTTCGCTTTCGAGTCAAACGAATCCAGCTGTCGGAACCTTGTCGCCTGAATCTGTTATTTTCCGGTTTTAAATTGCCAAATAAATTGTTTTAGGCATCTAAAAGGTGCTTTCGACTAATTTCGGAAATAGGTTAACACCATATATTGTTGCTTCTTTTGTTTTTTTGAGGAATAGTATACGGCATGTGCTTTAATTTCTTCAATTTTTTCTTCGACGATTTGTTAATTTTGGCAGCCATTTTGTTTTGAAAGCAATAGTTACTACTCAGAGCAGTAACTATTGCCTCAGAGTACGTTACTATTGAGGGAGCCAATCAGTACGTTTGAAAGCCATTTTCATGACTGAATGTATACTAAAAATCATACATTGATTGTTATGCTTAATGTTAAACAGTCACCAAGTTTACATAGAATAAAATGAGAGCTACTATATAGGAAAATTTTAAATGTTCAGGCGTAAGCGTATAAAATAACAAAAATATATCAAATGCGAAATATCACAAGAATATGCTTTATTCCGTCCCAAAAATCATGTCAAAACATGCAGTATACGTTTGAGTAATACTATGCATTCATAAACATGCAACATATTACCAACGTGTCAAAATTTCAGTAGAGTTCATTGACCAGGGACGAACATTTCTTTGATCAGCAGTTTTTATAAAAAAAAAAACAATGTTGACGCGCATGGTCAAAGATGACGCCCTGCGCTGATCAGAAATAGAATACTTTTTTGCCTAAATTCTCGTGAAAATATGCAAAGGAACTAATTATAATGCAATGTACTGTACAAATTTTCTCGAGTTCTGTAAGTAATTAGTGTGCGGATCATCGTCAGACCAAGTTTTGAGGATGTATATGTTGAAATCTGCAATGCGGTCAGATTTAATTTATTCTATTGGTCAGACAACCAGACCCAGTGTTTTATTGCACTACACACCTGCTAATGCATAAATGCCTTTACTGCAATCTTGATTCTTGCCAACGATATTTCCACCCATTGTCTACAGAAACAACATAATAAAAAAAATGATTTAGGAATGGTTTATCAGATGAATAATTGTACAAGCCGGTACATTGTACAAGCGTTTATAATGCGCATTTTACTATAGAACTGATATTTGTGGGCCCCAGCCTGATTATAGGCAAAATTGAGCACTCAAATATAAAAACAAGATGGCAAACTACACACCCTTTCTGGTCAAAATATCTCAAAATAGAGATAAAAAAAAGTTATTTCGAATGAGACAGATTTGACTTTTATTGCCATCCCCCTTTCAATGTTTTTATTAATGAGACGATAAGAATGTTAGCGTTATAGGCACTTCAACGGAATATTGTAGCAACTTAGGGGCTTTACATATACTTACATATGTTTTCCCACTCCCTGTTTGCCCATAAGCAAAACATGTCGCCATCCCCTGATTAAATATGGTCTCAATAAGCGGTCTTGCAGTATATCTGGTGAGGAAAATAAGCAGCGAAAAGATATAAATCACAAGGAAATCCATCAAGTTACACAATACATAATTGTATTATAGATAAGAATAATAAATAAGAGTTAAACGGACCTGTAGACCAGCTCATTAGTTGCCGTTTCATCAAACGAATAATCAAACCTGCAACATATAATATGTAAATTATATACATGACAGATAACAAGATCTAGACAGTACTTTTTACAGTTTACTAACTTTACTGTGAGTATATCTGTGATACTCATCGCTTCGCAATGCATATACAAGCCAAATAATCAGAAAAACGAAACAATTTTCTTACACGTGAGTAAAAGTAGATGCGCTTAGCGTACACGCGCCTGCTGTCGCTATGGTCAGACATTGTGTATATTCGATGATGATGTAATTAAACTGTTTGGTTATAAATTAATGAAATATTTTGATGAAGACTAACACGTATAAGAAAAATCTCAGTATGGTGGAAACAAATGAACAGCCCTTCTCATGAAGAATTCTCTATGTACATGTACTAGTTGCTACGTTTGCCATAGTTATAGAAATAGATATGTCTGAATCACGGTTAACTTTAAGGCGTTATAAGAATCTACCGGATGTTGAACTGTATTTTCTCTATACTTACCTAAATTTGTTGTTCTCGAGATACTTTGTTAAATCAACTTTTGTTCTTGGCTCGTGAATCTACAGAGGGTAAAAGGGAAAATAATATGCGTAAATCTAATTGATATGCAGTACATTAGTACTCCAGCGCAGTAGTCCTTGAATGCCTCGAATGGAAGCTGTCTGAAGACTAATTGCCATATTTCCCGAACTCGCCTTGTACTTTATATGTACAGCACGGCCGCTACGTTTATTTTGTTTTGTTTTGAAGCAATCTGTGACCGTAACTTAAATATTGTTTTAAGCTGATTGATTGATTTTAGATCCCATTGTTTTCCCACCAATGAGATCAGTTTTTTTCAGATGTTTGCACTGTTCTTACAGAATTTTTCACTGCTGTTTGAGATTAACCAGGGCCGCCGAGAGGGGGGGGGGCAGGGTTTCCGAGAAACGTGAAATGAAAGATTTTTCTTCGTGGATCGTGAAATGACCGTTTTATTTTTCGTAAAACGTGACCAATAAATGCCCCATCCCCCGTCCATTACTAGAGGGTGTTGATGGGGTATATCGTGAGTCGTGATTCACTCAATTTCAGTTACCGTAAGTCGTGAAAACACTAAAAATTGACCGTGAAGCGTGAGGAAAAAGATACTGTTTATCGTTTCACAACACTTTTCAAAGATTTACCGTTAAAATACCAAAAAGTTACGGTATTGTTACCGTTAAAATATCAAAATTTTTACTGATTTTCAGAACCCCCATATAGACCCTCTTACTACTCTCGTAAGCGCATAATCTAAGATAATTACCACAGTAGTTTCCTTGTCAGGAATTGTAATTACATCAACTTCTTTTCTGTTTAACTCTTGACAGAAAAATGAAGAATAAACTGAGATTAGATAATGATAATAATGAAGATTAGCATATACTTGGAAGGTGGATAGTGCTGTTCACGCAATTTGATTGGTTGCTCAGCTCCGGATACCATGCACTATTCACCTCCGGCCAAAAACAAAATGGCTTCCGGTTTCGTTTGAAAACTGCTGTTTCCGCAAGGATAATGATTGGGTTATAAGACATGCATTTCTATTTACGGACGCGCTGCCCACAATAATTTTTGTCAGGATTGTAGGATTTATTTAATAGAAGTTTTACCCTCTGAAGTATTTTAAAAAGGACGTGTGGAAACACGCAAATCAAAACAGCGAATCATGTTTTAACCTATAGGGTTAGCGCCATTTCTCTTCGCTGAATGACAAAATATTGCTGAACAGTACATGCAGTTTACAACAAATGTATGTCTGACTCAGTACAGTAAAGGTAAAGTAAATTCAAATTAAGTAAGCAAGCAAGTAAGTGGGGGTATGCTAATCAGGCTGACTGGCGGGGGTCCATGGGCATGCTCCCCGGGAAAAATTCTGAAATCTAGACTAGAGTCCCTGAAATTTGACTTCAAACATTTTCTGGGTGAGATTTTGCAGAATTGCGAAGATTATAAAGTGCATCAAAGACATGACTTTTTATGATTTCACAAACGTACACCTGTATCTGCACCTTGTGCCTCATCCGATCACGAAGCACAGCTACGATGGAGGGTCAGTTTGGGGCTATTCCCAACCCACCCTGTCAAAATTCCCTGTGGTAGGAGACCGAAGTACCAGGAAAAAAAACATGACTTTCGGTAGAGCGTTGACTGATAAGTGTCACATACAGTAAGTGCCCCAGAGGTGAAAGGAGCTTGCTCTGACGCCACCATGCACTGAGAGATTGTGTGACAAAGCTCACGGGTTGGTATGCAAGTGGAGAATCTACTATAGCAGAAAAAAAAACCCTGCATGATTGACAAACCTTTCTTGCTTAGTGGTCTTTTACGGACACAGACGCATATCTGATGATCTCTGACCTAAAAATAATATCGTAACAACATTATGAGCCTGAAAGTGTAGTTTTTAACGCTTTCCCAATTCGAATTGGTTTACACCATATTAAATTCTTCCATTGAAATGCAATCAGCCAAAAATCCCTGGTTTTCTGACCCTAGTATCTAGCTTTTGACCATGCACTGAAATTACCAACTTTAATCTAAAAATCTAAATTTTTCAAAGAGCTTGGAGCAATTTTTCGTACCCAATTTGTGGTTTTGAACTACCAATACAAAGTATTCAAAGTTGATATAATATTTAACGAATGTCTGTGACATCTGTGCATGCTGCCGTAATCAACGTACAATATCATTCTTACGCACGAGCATTTATAAAAAAAAATACAAAAAAGAGAATACCCGACCTATCCTATATACCTAAAATTTGGCAACAAAGAATAGGAAACCCATGCAGGTATCCTTTCTTGGTATTAACCACACAGTAATTTTAACAGGTATACCCCTGTTGTGAAGACACCAAAACCTCAGTTAAAGGATTACACGCTGCTTCTGATATAAACATCTCTAATACCAAGCAAGAGAGAATTTATATTGCATTTTATTATATTATAGTAGAGAGCGAGATACTGAAAAAATACGCGGTGACATATTTTCCATATCTTCACTAGTGAGGATATCGATCACGTGACTTTTAGTATTTATACAATTTTTTGCTTCGGACTATATAATAAACAGAACATTACACGTTGGCTTGAACATATGACTTTTATCTTCTCGTGTTAAAAACAATATTTTACTCACTCGCTGCGCTCGTTCGTAAAATATTGTTTTCACCACTCGAAGATAAAAAGTCATATCTTCGCGCCGCCGTGTAATATCCTCTATATATACAGTAACTTACAGGATCATTCATCGTTATTCGTTGCATGTCTAAGTCACTCTGAAATTCCCTATATATAAAGACATCAATAAAAAGAACAAGCAGTTAGGTGCTAATGTGAATGAAGGGGGGAGGACTAAATTTGCGGTACGGCTTTCAAAAAGTTCACCGACGGCTAATTGCTTTGAAACATTACTCTGGTAAAACATAAACGATGCAAGCTGGAATGGCTCATCAAGTACAGCCAAAGAAAAAGGCGAAAGCCTTAGCAAATTTACATGCATTCTTGGCAGCACCTGATTCAATAAGCTTTGTAATTATGGTTTTAAATTTAATTATATTTAGTGCATGCAAATTGATATGTTAGTAAATAGTGTATAATATTGTATAATACTAGTTAATGTGATAATTATTAGTCTGTAACAAACGGTCCCTTGAAAATCAGGTACCTATGCGCCCTGAAGGGTTACCGTTTTAAAATATTTTTAATAATAAAATACAATTATGCACTTCTAAATCAGTATTTTTCATTGAATTCATAACGTTTTACAATTTAAATAAGAGAATACAGTTACACTGTTAGTTATAGCTATACTGCAGTATTTGTTACTGC
Organism: Paramuricea clavata; assembly: GCA_902702795.2. Classification (NCBI taxonomy): domain Eukaryota; kingdom Metazoa; phylum Cnidaria; class Anthozoa; order Malacalcyonacea; family Plexauridae; genus Paramuricea; species Paramuricea clavata. Next base: position 15,290 of record CACRXK020000708.1, on the reverse strand, counting down.
ACACGTAGTTACTACAATGTATAATAAACTGACTTCAAATGCACAATCAGCCTTTCTCACGCCGCCATTTTTGGGTGGCATTTCAGCCGAGATCTGCGAGATAAGTCCACATAACAGCGACATTTTAAATTTTTTTGGACGAACGATGGTAAATTTGCTTTGGGCTAACTGGTTAGTTTATTTTGAAGAATTGCTTTTCACATTCTTTTAATTGTCTGCATTGGTTAACGAGAATTAGATGCCGCCCAAAAATGGCGGATATTCGTCATCGTGAGAAAGGCTAACTGCGGAATATACCTTATCATTTTTATTAGCTCCCAATATGGATTTCCAGGATCTATCTCTTGTTGAATTTTTTCGCGGAGTATCCTCTGTTCTTGTTGTTGTGCTCTACAATAGGAAAATTGTAAATATGTTACGTTTTGAAACACGTCTTAACAGAACTGAAATACTGTACTTTCTTTATTCAAATGATTGGGATTTCAGTCTATTTAATTTCAGTTCCAATCAATTATTATTGCACGGCTCCACGGATTGCTTCTACAATCTCAGACAATAATATTGTACCAGATGGTTTTTCCCTACTCGATGTTGGTAACTCGTGACGTACAAGGTATTTTCCAACATTGAGGGAGGGGGACAGGACTAATAAGTAACATATGGGTGTAACATATAGTGTCAAAGAGTAGGAAGTTGTAGTGACAGGAGAGAACCAAGCACAACTCTACATGTACACGCGCGTCTTCAAGCACACCAAGTTAGAGCAGGGTAATACCATACATTCTACCAATACAGCCTCAACAGTACCATGCAGTGCACTAACGCCAAAGTGTGAACTTACTCGGAACTTCCAGGGTGCGCACAGCCCCTAACTTTGGCGAAGGGCGTGCAAGCATCTTATCACCCTTGCCAGCTAGGTCCCAGGATCCTGCCAGTGATTATGCACTTGGTCAACGGTCGAACCCCAAACCATGACCAAGGTTCAAGCACAACCGCTCTCCCTGTTCTTTAAATTCATGTCAAAATACGAAATTTCGGCACACTCCTTGCCAAGATGGCGGAAATTGAAGGAGCTATTGGCGTCAGTTCCAGTCCCTTTCTATTACTTTTGCCTGCGCGGTTAACACGAGAGCCGGAGCCTTGTCAGGGGGGATCGACCTCTGAACTTCGATATCGGCTCACTGTTTTTCTTATTAGAGAGCTTAAGCAAGGGACGTTTCTGTTTCACGAACGCCGACCAATTACATTGATAGTTGGGACTGCTTACCAAAAGTTAAGTGCGGTAATACGATTGCATCATGGTATGTCGAAATTGATGAACACGACAAATCAATGTAAACATCGAAAAGCTGGCCGACTATAATTGGCCAATGTCCGAGCAACCGCACACTAGTGCAGACATTTGTCATTCCCAAGCGAAATTGTTATAATCCACGTTCGAAAAGTTTAAAAGAGTTTCATGTATAACGGAGCTTTCATATGGAACTCTTTGCCAGAAATTATTAGAGAAAGCAAAACGCTATCAATTTTCGAAAGGAAAATCGCTACCCATTGTTATTAAAGCATGATTGTAAATAGTAAATTAACGTATATTATAGTTTATTTTCTTTTTCACATATATGCATGTAATTTCTTACTTCACACGTCCATTGTGGAAACCAGCTTTAGCTGACAATGTTAGCGTGGTTAAATAAAGTTTATGATCATCATCATCACACTTAGCGGGGGGCCCTTTGCGCAAAGTTACGCCACTGGTTACTTTTAAGAGACAATTTTTTCAACGTCGGCCGGGTATTTGCAAAGAAAACTGTTCAAAAGCTATGGTATAATTAAATATTTTTGGCGTTCCACTCAAAATTACTTTGTTTTAGCTCTATTTTGTAGTTTACACAGTTAGCTACCAGTATCTCTGTATCTGGCGGTCGAGAAACACAAAGTAATAGTTAAATGTCGTTAATTAAAATACAATTAACATTGATGCTGCAGAATTGACGCCATGCATATTTACAGTAATATAAGCAAAAGTTACTGAACTTCAGACATCATTTTCTCTTTGGCGCGTAAAATCTAAAACTTCTTCATTTTGTCATAATTTTACAGATAAAGCACTAACCATACTTTTTTGTTTGTTTGCCACTTGAGAAACGTATTAAAAATTATAAAATATCAATATAGTCATTACCAAGAGGAAAAGTGTACTCGTTAGTTTGAACCCGCGTTATACGTACGGTAACATGCAAAAGATTCTCCTCTTAAAAAGCTGTACTAACAAACCTCCTCTCTTCTCGGTTCTTTTTTAATCTTTCCACTTCTTTAACACAATTTGATTTTCTTCGAGCTTTATAACAAAGTTGATAAATTTCAAAGTCAGTTTGTCGATACTTTCAGACGAACTACGACAAACTATATAACAAAACGTCGGTTGATAAAGGAGCAACAACCCGAAAAATACAAGGAGAACTTCGACGTTTCGAGCGATGGCTCTTCATTAGGATGTCAGTATAAGGCTACTAACTTCCCAACAAAGGGGCTTCGCTCGAAACATCGAAATTCTCCTTATATATTTTCAGATAGTTGCATCCCAACCAACGAAAGCTTGTTCAATTATTTTATTACGCGTGTATAGACACGTACCAAGGGAAAAATAAAAATAGTTTTAGGAATTTGACAAAGACCTTTTTTTCTTAAACTTCACTTAAGTCTTGACGTTTTCCTTTTTACGATAAGATATACTCATTCGAAACCTATTAATGCCAGGGTTGGTAGGTTTGCTGAATAATTAGGCCAAACACCGTCACACTAGACCTTTTGTTTTCTTTGTTTTCTAAACGGCACTAATGACGATTTGGCCTAATTATTCATCTAACTTACCAACCCTGATTAATGCCGTTTTTGTTCCTCGTTTATAGTGTTTTCCGCTTCCCGTTCGTCAATTATATAGTTTTTTAAGGTGGCTCGATACAGTTTTCAAAAATTCAGGTGTTTAACACTTTGACATGTTCAAACAACGGATTTTTAGGATTTATTCAGCAGATATTGGGTTTTTTATATATTTTGATAACTCTACTTTCAAATTATATTCGTTTTAGTAACAGATAGTTCGTTGCTATGACGACATACGTGTACGAAATTGACTCCAAAATGGCCTATCGTCTCGTATAGTTGGAAAAAAAGCATGGTGACCCCCAATTTCTTTTCGTGCATTATTTTACTTGGACGAAAAGCTAACAATTAGCAAAATATTAAAAAAATCTGTAATGCCATTTTTTTGGAAAATGCGAAAATGTCATATTCTTTGGTAACATTTTTTTGGCATTACAGAATTTTTTAATTTTTTGTATAATGAAGATTTTTAGCGGTGCAATACAGTATGCAAAATTTGAACATAGGTCACCAGACAAAATAAAGAGATATAGCGCATTGTTTTTCTAAAATGGAAAATTATAATGACGTCAGCAATTGACATAAAACGCTATAGAACACGCGCAATGGCGTGGGATGGCGCGAGCAACTGCTCACGTCAGGTTATTTTGGAAGTTCTTTCATTTTGTTAATCAGTTTCCGCGACCTGCGCGTAAAAATGGTCAACCGGTTTTGAGTTCGCGATTCTTGAACAGGGTTTTTGTGATAACTATATCGAGCCACCTTAAACTTTTTTTCTTAAAGTTTTTACAATTAGATACTCAATGAAAACTCTTAATGCTGTCTTTATTGCTCGTTTAGTGTTTTCCGTTTCTCTTTCTTCTCTTCGTTTTTTTTGAACTTTTTTTTCTTTTTATGATAAGATATTCAATGAAAGGCGTTAATGCTGTCCTTGTTGCTCGTTTAGTGTTTTCCGCTTCTTTCTCGTCTAGTGTTTTTAAAACGTTTTTCTTTTTACGATAAGATACTCATTGAAAACTCTTGATGCCACATCTTCGTTGCTCGTTCAGTGATTTCTGCTTCCTTTTAGTCTTATAGTTTTTTTTTAGGTCGCGTTCAGTTACCGTGTCGTATCTCGCCATGGCTTTATCTCTACTTAAGAAAAAGAAAACGCTACGCCCCAACATTCCCCGAGTGCATTACTGTATCATACCATAAACGCATGAGACGAGTTTTTCTATTTCTTTTATAATATAAGTGGAAGATATTACATAGGTCAAAAATATTATTCAAGATCTAATTTTTAAGCGGGCGAAGGAGCAAAAACAATACAAAATTTTGATGTTAAAGTTGACAACAAAACGGTTCAATGTGCTGGAATAGCGATACGCACACTAATTTCCTAAACGTTTTTCCGTCTGCTAAATTTGTCATGAAAGCCGTGAAATCGGAGGTTTTCGTCTGGTTGCTCAGTTTTAATTTTCGAAATTATTGTACTGTACTTTATGTCTTTCGCCGAAACAACATCTAGCAGTTTTTATCAGAAGCATTGAAGGTACTTTTTAAATCACATTTGTTCAGTTTTTGCATCATTTTTTTATGTTTTTTTTTGTGTGTTTTTTTTTAATCTCGGTATCTTTTTCAGGTTTTTCTCGGGTATATTGCTGTTGCCCAAAACTTGCAAGGACAAAAACAAATCCGTCGAATGCCAAGCTGGTTAATTTTAGACGCACAGTATAGAACTGTAGCTAAAATTGCTTTATTCCTTCGGTCTATTCTTTCTTGATTTCTGATAAATTTTGTATCTTAAAAATTTTATGGTGTTGTTTTCGTATTTTTTGCTAAAACAAACAGATATGAAGCGGGAAAAAAAAAACACGGAAAGACCAAAGCAGAAAAAGAGGAAAGAAAGATAAGCTTACACTAACCTACAGACGACGCATTTGGAGCAGCAGGTGGAGGTTGACTATCAGGTCTTGACACGTGGTTATTCTCGGGTGCTGGTGAATTCTCATCCTTCATTTTATGGTTTGATTTATCCGGTGCTTTTACTACTGCAAAAACAGGTAAAACAGTTTGGTAGAAAACAACGGTAATATATTCACTGCAAAACAATATACCTAATCGGCTAATACAATTAGAACAGTGGTGAAGCTGGCCATGGCAACTGGTCATGCTATGAAAATAAACTCGGAGTGCATAACAGCGAGGTACAGTATGCATAAATTGTACAGTGGGCTCATTCCGCATTCACATACGCTGCCTAGCACAGCAAGACAAACTTTTTACTAATTTTACAATACAATAAACTTTACTGACCAAAAGAAGAATTATATACAGTACTACTCATACAAGACATTTCTTTAAATTTTGAATAATTTAGATAATATATACAGTTATGGTAATAAGGCTTATCGAGGCTAGTTACTAGGGTTAATGCTCAGTCACACTACACACAAAAAAAACAGAAAGAACAACATCTGAACTACAAGGCAAACGATGTCCACCTAATTCAACAATTAGTATCATGTTGAAGGGTTTTTGTAAATGAAAATTCCGAGTGTAACGCTTGCAGTATACTGTTTAGATCTAACCAGGAGTAGTTGCAAAAAATGCATCTATAGGCCCTCTGCAAGAACCAAATCTGTGGCCCTGCGATTCCGGTGTAGCGCTCCAACCAGCTAGGCTACAGAGTCCAGTTGTTGAGCTTTAACTACATGATGGTTGTGATGTTACTCTGAGTGTACATCCACACCGGACGAGCTTGAAAAATATGCCTGGCCACGGTGGGAAACGAACCTACGATCTTTGGAATACTAGCCCAATGCTCTGCCAACTGAGCTACGCGGTCAGGGCGGTTCGAGTAAGTGATATTTCGGAACAGAATCTAGTTCCCTCTATACCAACGTAATCTAGTAATATGATTTTTTCTGTGCTGGTGTTGTGTGCTAGGTGAATATAATGTTTGTGATGTTACTCTGAGTGTACATCCACACCGGACGAGCTTGAAAAATATGCCCGGCCACGGTGGCTCGTCCGGTGTGGATGTACACTCAGAGTAACATCACAAACATCATATTCACCTGAGTACACAACACCAGCACAGAAAAAAAATCATTTAACTACATGTTCATGTAATTATATATTAAGGGTGATGCCAGTAGGTGTACAGTGTTTGGGTAAATATTAGGAATTTGGGACATCTCACTCGATTGAACTAATCACTGCATCAGAATCTCAGGGCTGCAGGTTCGATCCCTGCCAGAGGGCCTGGAGTTGTATTTTTTGCAGCTGCTAAGGTTAGGTCTGGTTCGGTCTAAAATGTATAAAATTTAAACTCGAAATTTGCAGAAGAAATGTATGGTTCTAATCAGGGACGCCGGAACGATAAAAAGGCAAGGAGGCAAACGCACACCAAAGGACACCTCTGTAGATTCCGGTGAAGATATAAACCTACAATAATGTGTTGACTTGCCAATGAAAGCAAACGCACTTAATCAGGTCACATTCAAGATCACACCTCATGATTTTGCCCATGCAAAAAGCATCACTGGAAACGTGATTTATCAGGTAGTATTTTAAAACTCAAAGGGCACTTCTGCCCCCTATCCTTCCTAGCAAAAGGCAAGAAGGGCAGCAGTGCCCGTCCTGCACCCCCCTCCCCTCCCAATTCCGGCGTCCCTGTTCCTAATGGTCGTCCGGACAAATTTCCGGAAATCCATACATTTGTTACTATTTTTTTCTGTTTGTGGATGGCTGTATCTTGATCAGTGTTGACCCCAATAACATCAAACTTTAAGATTTTGCCAAAGTCATTGACCTGCTCTTTCTTATTATGTGGGGATTAGCACAATATTTAGGGACTCGTACCCTTCGTACAGTAGATATTTATTCACGTGTATTATAGAAATCCCTTTTTAATAATTTTTCACTGTACTGTAAAGCATACTGTAAGCACGCAATTCAGCCTTTCGGGCTGCTACTGTATGTATGTATGTATGTATGTATGTATGTGTTATTTTATTTATTAATTAATCTATTATCTATCTATCTACTCACCTTTTTTCGAAGGTTTGGGTGATTCTGCCTCATCTGCAGGCTAAAAATCAATATTGCAATGACAATGAAGAATGAACAACATTAATATTTATTTTAACAATACTATATACTGAACATATTTACAGGGTGCGAAAAATTCAACATTTTTAGCCGTATACCTGACTGGTACGCAACTTTTGCCTAGTACCTGAGCTGGTACAATCTTAAGACTCAAGGTGTACTTAGTCATTAAAATGAAGTACATAAAACTACATGTTTCTGAAAGGTATTCATTCAGTAACCTGAAAACACGAGTTAGAACAAGAAGGACGACAACTGCAAACACAAACGTACATGTGCATGGCTACATGGGTACGTTGGTACAGTACCTTGCCACGTAACTTCCAGGCGACCTGGCATATTAAAATGTCGGCGGTGTTAAACATTTTAGGGCGAAAATGAAAAGCTTGTGATTTGTGACCTTCCGAGAACCCAAATACCTGCACATAAATTGGCACGGCAGGGTGCGATAATTTACACTGTACGATTTCCATGTTGCACTGCACTGGTATTCCAATGTCTTGCTATACAAGTAGTCAGGCAGATAGAGGCTCAAAATTATGGAAAACTTACCATATCTTGGGACAATTCCATTTTGCCTTCATTGTGTACCCTGAAGGCTAGTAAGTTCGTTTCTGTATGTTGGCCTTAAAATTTCTTATGGGCTCCTGCCGACACGTTTTTGTTCAAATTTTTTTATTAAACTCTATTACAGTTAAAAAATGTGAAATTTCCGATACATTTCTAATACAAATGACTTGCATCGATAGAAAGCTAACAAAAAAACTACATCAGTACAAGACATTTAAATGGTTAGTTGGGATTTTCAAGCGGTTTTCGAGTTATTGCTATTAAATGTGAAAAATAAGCCAAAATCTCACAAAATTCCTGGGCTACTAGTCTGAAAACACACATTCAACAGCTCATAACCAAAGAAGAACTTGAAAATCTTGGGTAACCGTTTAAATGTCTTATATGTAGCTTTTTGCAACCTTTCAAATTATGTAAGTCATTTGTGTTAGAAATGTATTTTGAAATTTCACATTTTTTAACTGTAATAGAGTTTAATACAAAATTCAAAGAAACACGAGTCGGCAGGAACCCACAAGAAATTTTAACGCCGCCAACAGAAACGTACTTACTAGCTAGCCTTCAGGGCACAATATGAAGGCAAAAATGGAATTGTCCCACGATAGAGTAAGTTTTGTCCTTCTATCTGCCGCACTAAAGTTGTTCCAACATAAATAGAGGATGTTTATAACAAGTTGCTATACGAGCTTGTTCTTCTCAACTTCTCAACAACTTGTTACGTGCAGACGATATCAGACGTGTTGTTCCACAACTTGGTGCGAGTCTACAGCATTGGTCTCACCATAGGAGTTAGAAGTCAGAATACATGTAGTTTGTTCCCGACTTGTTAATAACTGGGAACAAGCAATGCGAACACATTTGTTCACAAGCTGTGAGACTTTTATGCGGGTAGTTAGTTCTGTAACCATATCAAATTACACGTTTCTAGTGCGGGGTATCCAATAGTATGTTATACCCAGGATGCAATTACACACATAAGAATTTGAAATAAAATAAATACCGCTGCAGGATTTGATAGTCTTTTGCCCACCGGCGTCTTTGGTTTCCCTTGTACCAGCCACGGGTTGAGCCCAAATATTTCACGAATTTCAATCTGAAAGAAGCAGGACATTATGACTTAATTATCAGATGACTAAGAAATAAAAGCATTACGATTACTTTTGACGCTTATCTCGATCACAGGTGGCAGATTGGGCCTGCCCCTAACTCTGAGTTAAGCCAGCTAAATGTTATCAAGTTTTTAAAGGAAAAAATCCCAGTCATGCTAATCTTTTTGAAAACAGAAAACTGAACAGAAACAGATTAATTAATAGTCGTTTTGCACAGTAGTTTTGTTACTGAGTAATAGACAACTTGCATGTTAGACTAATTTTTTATTTAGGCAAAAAAAAGTAAATTCCCGTAAAGAACTTATTAAAATCAGTAAAATTGCAAAATTTGGTTATGAAATGTTGTAAAATACAGAAAATATAGCCTTGCGAAGTTTCCATATTTTCAGTATGTTTGTATTACGTGCGGAAATTGTTACCATTTTTGAGCCGAAAATGCTAACAATTTCCGCACGTAATACAAATACACTGAAAATATGCAAACTTCGCAAGACTATATTTTCTGTATTTTACAACATTTCGCAACCAGATTTTGTAGTTTTACTAATTTCATTATGTTCTTTTTAACTGTGGTGTTTGATTCCCTTCTCTTTACTTAGATTACAATTTAGTCTAACATGCAAGTACTTAGATTACAATTTAGTCTAACATGCAAGTAGTCCATTAGTTTTTCTAATCTTATAAAAATAGGTAAAGGAAACATTATTATCGCTACGGGCTGGGTTAATTTGATAGCTAGGGTATCACAAATGTCGCGAGTGACGACAGCTTTTCGCATTGGAATTCTAGTTCATTCCTCTTGATTGTCTATGCCATAACTAGAGTAACTGTCCAAAGGAAACGTTTGTTGATCAGCTGCATGAATTCTAAAACTTGCACGTGAAGGCAACTACAGTAACTGTCCAAAGGAAACGTTTGTCAACTGAGTTGTAAAACCTGTTAATTAAGGCAGTTAAAAGGTTAAATTCTATTCACCTCAGAGTGATAAACATAATAGAGAAAAGTATAATTAAAAACTAGGTTTTACAATGCTCTAATGCTTCAGTCATTTGAAATCACGCCCCCCCCCCAAAAAAAAAAATTAGCGGGGATTTAACGCTATTTAACAACGTGCTATGCCCCGGAGGGCGGTGGAATTAACAACTTTTTTATAATCGGGGAATTGACTCGGGATTTAACAGCCGCTATATATAAATACACCGGGTATTTAACAGCCGCTATATATAAACTGACCCGGGATTTAACAGCCACTATATATAAATGCACCTATATATAAATACATAGGGTCGTAAAAACGAAAATGGCGACTGGCGAAAAACGGTTATCATTCCATGTTTGGATATATTTGGTATTGTTTACACTTTATATTTGCATATTTATTTACATTTTCATATCGATATTTTGATATGCATGACCAGACATTGTCAATACAATACTTGACGGAAATTCAATCTGGAAGTTGCGGAAGACAGGTAATTCAAATGCATGCATGATGCGGAATTTGTCTTGTTTAGGTATACTAAAGCCCGGCCGTACGGGGGTTTTAACAGACCAGTTTGCCCCAGGGGCGGGGGATTTAATGTTTTTTAACACTTGGTTGTGTTAAATTCCCCGCTATGTCCCGGGGGGGGCGCGTGATTTCAAATGACTACCGCATAACTATTGAGATAATTGTATGCAAGTTCTCACTAAATTACTATCAAAACCGCTAAAGTGGTAAATTTGTCTCTTAAGATTTGTATGCATGGGATGATTTTATGTACCACGAAATGAAGTTTTTGGGCACCTTGTGACCACTTTTGAAATTTGAACTTCAACAGCGTGAACTCTTAATTTATTCTCGTCTGCTCGCACTTTTAGAGTCAACAACGTGACTACATTTTGGATGGGCATTCGATCGAAGTACCTTCATGTGTTCACGGTTCAAACACGTTCAAAATTTACAAACCTCCTTTCCTTTTGTTTCGCCATTTTCAAACCACTCAACAGTTGCACTTTTTGAATCCAGGTTAATTCCACTTAACATTGAGGAATGCACTCGACCTAGACGCAGATAACAAACAAGGAGTAATATTTAATTGTTGCAAAATCTTCAGATTTTATTCAATTCAATATTCCAGGATAACATATGAGAGGTGTAATAATTATTATGTAACATGTTTTAATCAGGGTTCGAGATTAGAATATTTTTTCTGGAATCCATTTTGGATACCAGCAAATCTCGTAATCTCAATTCTCAAAATAAGAAAATATGCTTTCAGTCCTTCATATTATTTAGTTACTTAACCATGATCTCAAAGCTAAGCTAGCCGGGCTGTGTACAGTAATATGTCTTTAAATTATAATGTTGTTCTGCAAAACGCCATTTGTCTGAGGACGATCGAAGACACCTTGCCGGCTGATAGTGATATAAAAGATCTTGCAAATATGTCGGAGCCATGTTGTTCATTATTTTAAAGCACATTAAATTGATCTTAAAAATGATTCTTTGCTGTACTGGCAACCAGTGAAGCATCCTGAGAGTTGGAGTTATATGATCGTATTTACGCAGACAAGCTATAACTCGAGCTGCTGTATTTTGAGCATTTTGCAGCTTATTAATTTCATATTTGGGGAGACCATAGTGAAGTGAAGTGAAAGGCTTTATTAGAGAGCTTAAGCAAGCGACGTTTTTGATTCACGGACGTCGAGCGGAAATGAATCTGCCGTTTTTGATGGCGTGAGCAGTCCGTGGTGCGAGGTGACAGACGGCAAGTGAACAAGTTTGACGGCGGTGATTTTGTGTCAAAAACGTAAAGGTAAACATTGTTTTTTATTGCTAATTTTTATCTAAAAATCAAATAAATATTATATTTGTTCTAAAAGCAAAATAATTTGACACAATTTAGCTGAATAATAATGACATCCGAGGGAAAACCCCCAGAAACGGAAGTTGAAGTTCAAGGGCAAATGTAAGTGCAAGGTCAAATTATGCTTTGGCTTGTTTGGCGGAATTTGGCGGTATAAACTGCTTGCGGTTTGTAATCGTTTAGCGCTACTTTACTCTAGTTTTCTGATGTGTAAATAATTCATCGTGATTATATGTCTTATATAAATGTGACCTAAATTTTATATGGAAAGGCAATAAACGTGCTTATTTTCTTTTGGGCAATAAGTCTTTGCGTTTATTGAATTTCGTAAAAACAACAACTGAAATAGGAAGCCGAAAGGTGAGTATAAAGTTGATTAAATTGTGTGTATTTACTTTGCTGTTTTGGTCGTTTTGCTTTAGTAACTCTCCTATGGAATGGACCAAAAGACACGATACGATGCTCTTCAGAGAGGTTTTGGTAGTCAATCCATATCAAGCCAAAAAGAAAACTGTCCAGAGAGGACAACTTTGGCAAACAGTGGCTGCCAACCTGGTGCAACTGGAAGAGCCTGTGTTCAAGCGTTCGTTGTCGAAGCGTTCAGTTCAAGATCGTTGCACTCTCTTGTGTGAAAAGCACAAGAAGAGAATGAAGTATGAGATGAAAGCGTCGGGGATATCGCCACAAGTGACGGAATTGGATAATTTGATAGAGGAGACGTTGGAGAAAGAGGAGGCGAGCGAAGAGTTGAGGGCAACACAAGGTATACATTACATATCCATAAATACCATAGAATATCATTGATTTATTTTAAGAATTTTATAATTATAATGGGGAATTTAACCTAGACATACTGAAAAGTTGAGGGTGGGAGCAAAGGCATAAACCACTGTCATTTTTTTAGGTGAAGCACAGAAAAAGAAAGTTGAGCAAGATCAGAGAAATGCTGTGGATATTCGAAAGAAGGCAATGGAAAGGTTTGGAGAGACAAAGAAAAGAAAAATTGATGAGGGAGAAATTGAAGAGAAGAAGAGAAAGCGAAGAAGGTCAGGATCTGATACGTTGCAGTTTGTAATGGAACAGTCGGAAAATGAAATGAATATGAGGGAGAAGGAACTGGTATTAGAAAAGGAGAAACAAACAAGAGAGGAGCAGAGGCACAACGATTTCAAAGAGATGATGGCACAGCAGATGGCTCAACAGCAACAGCAAATGGCCCAGTTCCAGATGATGTTCATGCAACAAAACAATTTAATGCTGTCAATTCTTGAGAAAAAGTAATAACATTTTAATTTTCACATTTCAGTACTGAATAATATGAACCTCCCTTATATAATTTAAGTTTAACATGTTAAAACATTATTTTAGGCAGCAGTTCCCATGGTCACAACATCAACTTACCTGTTGTTTGGTTATGCCTGTCATAGTTAAATTACAGATTATCAGCTTATATTCAAAAACCTCACATATTTTATCATAATTTAAAGTGAGAATGCACCTTAAAATGTCAAGTTAATGTTGTGACCATGCTGTATTCTATATTTCACATTACATGTTATGTCTACATGATACCACAGAATACTATACAGAAGTCCATCTCCATTGTTTTTTGCATAAGCGCTATTCGTCATAATTCACCACTCAGCAAGTGCTGTAAACAGAAGCAGTCACCCCCTGGAAATAAAATGGCACGCATCCAGGGGGTGGCTGCTTCTGTTTACAGTACTTGCTGAGTGATGAATCATGACAAATAGGGCTTAAAGATAGGGTACAGTCCGGTCTGCACATGCACACATAAGATTCTCCTGCCATGATATAAACATTTTAATTAGGTTTTTATTCAATTAGATGTCTTGCAAAGGCTGATTGTTGTATCTTGATAATTTATTATACTGTAAAGCATGAAAATATAAATAGTTGTCAAATATAGTTCAATTTTTTGAATACAGAAATGTAAACAAAGCTTTGGTAAATGTAAACAGGCTTTGTTTATGTACATACAGTACCTTACCTGGCTACCCTTAATTTAAGGTAAAAACAGTGGAGATGGCCTTCTGTATAGTATTCTGTGGCTTGGGCCTAGTTTAACTATTGTTGATTATTTTAACAATTTCAATCATTATAAAAATAATAAGTTAGAATCAAGCAAAGTATTCTACAATTGATGGGGTGTCTAAGTCAAAAAATTTCGAGGTTTGGTTTCCATAAAAACATGACAGGGCATTTTGAATAACAGCAGAAACCAAATACATCTTCCCAACACAGCTGAGACCAAGCTTTAAATTGCTTTTAAAGTCAAGACACCTGAATGATCTAGTGACCTCACCAAATGCCCATTCCACAGTCACACGAACAGTGCTCATTGACCTGTTGAACTCTTGCATGGCTGGGGTCATCAACACATCCCTGAATGGTGCCTGTAGGTGGACTCGCAGAGGGTAGGCAGGGTCTCCATAAATACACATCGGTTCTCCATCAGGTGAGTAAGCATGCTGTTCCAAGCAGTTCAACAGGTTCGAGTCAGCCAACATTCCAGCATCATGTCTTTTGCCCTCTGTTAATTAAAAATTAAAATAAATGTTACATGTAGGATTCTCTCCTAAATCACAAAAAATTTCAACCCGGGTAACATGGCTGAGTTCAACTCCAGGATTGAAAGTGCCCATGTATAAATTGCCCCTTTAATAGATATATTTTAAACTCAAGCAATACTTGGATGTAAAATAATATGTTATATATGATATACATACCAATTCGACCAAACATATTAGCAATTATTCCATTAGGCAACGTAACCGACTGAAATTTAATAGCATGAGTCCGTTTGTGGCCATTATATACCGTACGCTGGTGCTAAATTTATTGGTCTACATAGAGGTCTAACGGTACCATCGACAAACCCGAAACAATTCGTCAACGCTGCGCCTTTCGTATGGATTTTGTCGGCGTAAATTTGCAGATTCTCCGGGCTTAAAAGTCGTTCATTCCATTCAGTAATTCTGTGTGCGTGATGTTCGTAGATAAAATCTATAACCTCGTTTGTTATCATGCTCAATTCAGCGACTGGCCTACCAAACATCGCAATCATATCGGCGTACCGACAGGGGAAAGCCAGCCGACGTAAAAGTATGCACAACCCTTCGAGTTTTCTTGCCGTTGTTCTTTGGTAGCACTGGAATCGATCGGGTAAACCCAAAGCATCTGCCAACAGGGGAATATCGTCCTTGTCAAATCTGAAGTTTGATCGACATTCCGGTTCAGGTATCGTTGCAAGATCAAACCTTTCGTATTGAAGGTAGTCAAACTCCGGATTTTGCGAAATGTTTTCTTCCAGCAGGGCGAGAAGCTGTTCGGCCGTGATTTGTTTGTTGTAGAAACTAAATAGCAGCAAGTCTCGAGCTTGTTTAAACGAAGTCATTTCGATAATACAACGAAAAGGTTGATAAAAAACAAACACAAGTACATTGCTTGCGTGCGCTTTCGTGATACGTTTTTGATGAGGTTTTTGTTTATTTACGTTATTGCTTAATGTACAAAATTGCAACAAAAACGCCGTACTCGATCCAGTCCTTTCAGGGCTGACGTGACGTCCGTGTTGTCAAAAACGTCGCTTGCTTAAGCTCTCTATTTACTGAGGGTAACACGTGACAGTTAGAAACTGATAAACTTGTGGCCCTCAAAATTTACAAAATTTAAGATATTAGAAAATAGTCCCTATTTAAAGTTAAAATTATTAAAACACGACCCTAACGCTGCAACCTATTTGCACATTTTTGATCAT
>CACRXK020000707.1:0-70408 GCA_902702795.2 Paramuricea clavata | reverse complement strand
GCACTCAGAGTAACATCGCAAACATATTATTCACCTGAGTACACAACACCACCACAGAAAAATTCATATTACTAGAACACATTGGTATTGAAGGAACTAGATACTGTTCCGAAATATCACTTACTCGAACTGTCCTGACCGCGTAGCTCAGTTGGAAGAGCATTGGGCTAGTATTCCAAAGGTCGTAGGTTCGAATCACACCGTGGCCGGGCATATTTTTCAAGCTCGCCCGGTGTGGATATGCACTCAGAGTAACATCGCAAACATATTATTCACCTGAGTACACAACACCAACACAGAAAAAAAATTCATATTACTAGAATACATTGGTATCGAAGGAACTAGATTCTGTTCCGAAATATCACTTACTCGAACCGTCCTGACCGCGTAGCTCAGTTGGAAGAGCATTGGGTTAGTATTCCAAAGGTCGTAGGTTCGAATCCCACCGTGGCCGGGCATATTTTTCAAGCTCGCCTGGTGTGGATATACACTCAGAGTAACACCACAAATATCATATTCACCTGAGTACACTACACCAACACAGAAAAAAATTCATATTACTAGAATACATTGGTATCGAAGGAGCTAGATTCAGTTCCGAAATATCACTTACTCGAACTGTCCTGACCGCGTAGCTCAGTTGGAAGAGCATTGGGCTAGTATTCCAAAGGTCGTAGGTTCGAATCCCACCGTGGCCGGGCATATTTTTCAAGCTCGCCCGGTGTGGATATCCAATCAGAGTAACATCGGAGACATATTATTCACCTGAGTACACAACAGCAACACAGAAAAATTCATATTACTACAACACATTGGTATTGAAGGAACTAGGTAGTATTCCGAAATATCACTTACTCGAACCGTCCTGACCGCGTAGCTCAGTTGGAAGAGCATTGGGCTAGTATTCGAAAGGTCGTAGGTTCGAATCCCACCGTGGCCGGGCATATTTTTCAAGCTCGCCCGGTGTGGATATGCAATCAGAGTAACATCGCAAACATATTATTCACCTGAGTACACAACACCAACACAGAAAACTTCATATTACTAGAACACATTGGTATTGAAGGAACCAGATACTGTTCCGAAATATCACTTACTCGAACTGTCCTGACTGCGTAGCTCAGTTGGAAGAGCATTGGGCTAGTATTCCAAAGGTCGTAGGTTCGAATCCTACCGTGGCCGGGCATATTTTTCAAGGTCGCCCGGTGTGGATATGCACTCAGAGTAACATCGCAAACATATTATTCACCTGAGTACACAACACCACCACAGAAAAATTCATATTACTAGAACACATTGGTATTGAAGGAACTAGATGCTGTTCCGAAATATCACTTACTCGAACCGTCCTGACCGCGTAGCTCAGTTGGAAGAGCATTGGGCTAGTATTCCAAAGGTCGTAGTTTCGAATCCCACCGTGGCCGGGCATATTTTTCAAGCTCGCCCGGTGTGGATATACACTCAGAGTAACACCACAAATATCATATTCACCTGAGTACACTACACCAACACAGAAAAATTCATATTACTAGAAAACATTGGTATTGAAGGAACTAGATTCTGTTCCGAAATATCACTTACTCGAACCGTCCTGACCGCGTAGCTCAGTTGGAAGACCATTGGGCTAGTATTCCAAAGGTCGTAGGTTCGAATCCCACCGTGGCCGGGCATATTTTTCAAGCTCGCCTGGTGTGGATATGCATTCGGAGTAACATCGTAAACATATTATTCACCTGAGTACACAACACCAGCACAGAAAAAATTCATATTACTAGAACACATTGGTATTGAAGGAACTAGATACTGTTCCGAAATATCACTTACTCGAACCGTCCTGACCGCGTAGCTCAGTTGGTAGAGCATTGGGCTAGTATTCCAAAGGTCGTAGGTTCGAATCCTACCGTGGCCGGGCATGTTTTTCGGGCTCGCCCGGTGTGGATGTGCACTCAGAGTAACATCGCAGACATATTATTCACCTGAGTACACAACACCAACACAGAAAAAATTCACATTACTAGAACACATTGGTATTGAAGGAACTAGATACTGTTCTGAAATATCACTTACTCGAACCGTCCTGACCGCGTAGCTCAGTTGGAAGAGCATTGGGCTAGTATTTTCCAAAGGTCGTAGGTTCGAATCCCACCGTGGCCGGGCATATATTTCGTGCTCGCCCGGTGTGGATATGCACTCAGAGTAACATCGCAAACATATTATTCACCTGAGTACACAACACCAACACAGAAAAAAATTCATATTACAAGAACACATTGGTATTGAAGGAACTAGATACTGTTCCGAAATATCACTTACTCGAACCGTCCTGACCGCGTAGCTCAGTTGGAAGAGCATTGGGCTAGTGTTCCAAAGGTCGTAGGTTCGAATCCCACCGTGGCCGGGCATATTTTTCAAGCTCGCCCGGTGTGGATATGCAATCAGAGTAACATCGCAAACATATTATTCACCTGAGTACACAACACCAAGACAGAAAAAATTCATATTACTAGAACACATTGGTATTGAAGGAACTAGATACTGTTCCGAAATATCACTTACTCGAACCGTCCTGACCGCGTAGCTCAGTTGGAAGAGCATTGGGCTAGTATTCCAAAGGTCGTAGGTTCGAATCCCACCGTGGCCGGCCATATTTTCAAGCTCGCCCGGTGTGGATATGCACTCAGAGTAACATCGCAAACATATATAATTCTTACTATTGAAATTTGAAAATAAATCCTCTTCACAAGTTTTTTAATAGTATAATAGTTTATTGTTTCTATACATTTAATGTACTTCACCTTTTGTACTGTAGGTTCTTTATAGTGGCAGACGAATAGAGGGGTTTGGCTTAAGTGATGGGGAAGTCATGGAGCGAATGTGGTCGTACCTGAGACCCTCAGCTAAAATTACCAAGGAAATGACCCCTTCACATAGAGTGGACGCTTTGACAGACTTTCTTTTCCACTATGGAAGGAAATCTGTTGCACAAATTGGTAAGTTTGTCAAGTACCAAAGATATAAATAAACCTAGATCGCGCATCTCAGTAATCCAGTAATCGAATTTTGAAGCCGCTCGCCGCCATCTACTCCAAGATGCAGCGTTCTGATTGGCTGAATGCAGTCACTGTATATGAATAAGATAAATTGGTCGCCATCTTGGTACTCCCTATTCGTCATTCATTTTGCTTCATCGGATGAGCAATCTAGGTTTATTTATATCTGTAGTCAGTGCCCTTTTGTTCGTGCGAGGCTTGTGAATAATTGTATTTTGTATAAAGGGTAAATTGCTTTAAATGTTCGTTGGATTATCAATATCCTTCAGTATTCACTCGTATAAACTGATAACATACTGTGCACGTTCTCGCAGTATATTTTCTATGTACCGTTGACAACCATACCAGAAGTAAATAATTACTACATATTGTATATCTTCGCCAACAGGAGACCGTCTCTGCGACCATATGAAGAAAGCAGTACACATGAAAGCCGATGCAAATGATCAGTTGAGCGGTTCGTTCTTGATACATTGAGTTACATATTAATTATATATGAATGGAAGAACTGGATGTTTTCTTATAGTTTGTTATGGGGGAAAATAAATAAATGGAGAAGTTGCTAAATAATACATGTATTGTGTATTCAATGTACGTGTTACCTTGAATGAAGCAACAATAGAAAAATGGTCACAATCAGAAAAAGAATTGTTTAGCAACAGGCAAGTGGGGAAAAATGCAGGTAAGCTTTGTATCTATAAGTTTCATATTAACGCATATAGGTAATTTTCACATTTTTATCTCTCTATTTATTTTTGTCTGTTTACAGTAGATGCAGCATCTTCAACTGATATTGCTGAACGTTATGTAGTAAAGGTTAAAGAGTATTATGATACATCGTAAGTGTGTGTTGTTTGTGTTCTGTTTTAAATCAAAGGCATCATAATCAGTGGAGTAACTAAGTAAATAAAACGAATATGTTCACCATGATTGGTAGTTTAAATTTTGTGTTTCTCCTTTTAGGAAAAAGCTCAAAGAAATTAATTTGGCCAACGAGGAGTATTCAATATTGAGTTCAAAATTAAATAGGTACAGTGATGCGTGATTCTGTTATTTGATTTTTGGAATACCGTATTAACACAATATCGACATAATAATTCATGAATTTATCATTACTCTGATATGTTTGTAATTCTTTATAGCATGAACGAACAGTTAAAAAAGTTCGAAAACGGTCAGCAGTGCTGGAGTCCAGATCACCCAACATTCATGTTATACATAAACAAAGCAGAAGCTTCACGCAGAAATGAGTTGTTGTGTGATATGCGTGGGCAATGTTTAGAACGTTGGTTTTTGCTGCAACTCATGAGAAAATATGCAGGTTAATATTTTAAATAAAGTTTCTGTGCATGCATATATTAAAACTCCCTATTGTTTTACAGCATGTTCAAAGTTAAATAAATCTCCCGGTTAATTTAAGCAAACATTGCGGTTATTTACTTAACCAGATGTAAGGCTCTTTTCCACTTGTCGCAAGAATCACCTCGCAAGCTAGCTGCAAGTGTTTTCATCCAATCACAATGCTCAATAGTTTATTTTAATTAGATGCAGCCACTTGCAGCAAGCTGGCAAGTTGGTTTTGCGATGAGTGGAAAGGAGCCTTAATTCCAAGTTAATTACATGCATATCATCAAAAATTCTTGGTTAATTAACCAGGCAACATGATTAAGCCATGCCAGGTTATGTTAATCTAAGCTATAAGCAAATTATTAAATTTGAACAACACCATCCAGTAGGGAAATTAAGTTTCAAGAATTCTCAATATCATAATCATTGGGTATAATTATGTGGACTTCTATGTTTCTAATCTAACAATGTTATTATATTTTTTAACAGACAGACAAGCCATTGCGAAGATCTGTGGTCAAATTACTAAAACAACAAACGCTATTAAGAAACTTGTCAAGCAATACGGTCGAAAGATCACAGAGCACATGCATTCTAAATATCCTCCTAGTGTTACGTTTGAAGAGATCACTGATCTTAATTCAACAATTTGGAATTGTCTGGAGGAAGAAATTGAATGCAATTCACCAGTTCCTTATTACATCCGGCATAAGATAGTTGACTTTCAGCACATCATTCATCGATGTACTGAAGAAGTTAAATTAATTAAAGAAGAGATGACCAGGGTAATTCGCTTCTATTCCTCAAAGATATCTGCTCTTCAGGATTGGTCGGATGAACTCAAAAACGAAAGTACTGAATCGTGTGGGTTGCTCACGATGGTGTTGACTAAGAAAGACCTTATTAATATGGTGTTGCAACATCTGAAGGCTTCGTTCTCTTTGTATATGGATGAGGATAGAACTGAGCTGGAAAAGCATGGAGATTTGCCAGAAGAAGATAGAATCTTCTCCACGTGTAGTGATGACGATGAAGAGGAGATGGAGTTGGACGATAATGGCGATGGTGAAGACGAGCTAGAAGAAGATACGCTAGATCTTTTCATTTCTATACTAAATGAAGAATATGGTGGTGACAGTGACCAGTCAGATGTTGAACTTTCAGATGATGATTTGGATTAACATTTTAAATGTCCTATTTCGTGAATGAAATATAAATGAATATCAATTCAATACTAGAAAACGATTGTTTTACAGCTCGAACAGGCGAACCGAGGCCGCTTTTGCATATTTTTAAAGTCTTCAAATTAATTAAGCTAAACCAATGACCAGCAGCAGGTTAAAGACTTACGTCTTGCAGTTATGTATTGCATTGAATCAAAGGCAAAATGAGTCAAAATAACCTGCTGGTCATTGGTTTAGCTTAATTTGAAGACATTATGCAAAAGCGGCCTCGATTTGACTGATCGAGCAGTAAAGTCACATTTTTATTATAATAAAAACACATTCAGTAAACTTTTTGTTAAACATACAAAAAATATTTAGAGTAATTGTGATTATTGCGAGTAAGAACATTTTCTCTATTATTAAACTTATCTTTCAGGGGCCGGTTGTTCAAAGGTGGGTTAGCGCTAACCCTGGGTTAAAATTCAACCTGCTGTTTTAGTTTATGTATTTCTACACGTCTGTTTATTTCAAAACTTCAGAGATGAAAACTCCTATCGATCCAGACAAGATCTCTGAAAAAATATTTCCAAATTTATAGACAAGCTGTCAGGAAGGTATGCTTTGAATTTTAGGTTAACCTAGGGTCAATCTAATCCAGCTTTGAACAACCACCCCTGGCCTGTTCTTTAAAGCGCATATGACACAAAATGGCTTATTGTCTTACAGGGCCACTTCATATGATGAAAGAAATCGTCCATCTAATTTTGATCTCAACGAAATATCACTTCAAAATAAACCATCATGGCGTTTTCACTTTCTCGAATTAGTTTTTCGAGTTTCAAAGTAATTAACTGAGGATTTCACATAAAATAACCTGCAAAGGACAAAATATGACAGCTACAACATTCGTGTTGCGATAACTTTTGTAAGAGCGCCCGCATCTTATTTGCATGGGCCGGTCCTGAACTTTTGAAAAGATTGTACAATATGCTATTAATACTCAACCATCCTGGACAGTGGTCGTCTTTTTTAAGGAAATTTCTTTAATTAAAAAGTGTTGTATACCTTAGTTGAGCATCACAATCGATCTCACAACAGAAAAGAAATTGTGCGAAAATTTTCAATTCCATCGCCAATTATCTCTGGCAAATAGAAATAACAAATTAAGTAAAATTCCATTTTTGGATACATTAATCTTGAAGAAATAGTACATTTGCGTACTTGGTGCTTTCAAATCGGTAAGAGGATGTATATTAAGTACAGGTAATTGTCATCCTTCAAGCAAAGTGACAAGGAAACGAAGGAACTGAAACAGGGCCAAGTTTCAATCGATTTGTGTGAAATTCAAGAATTACATTTGTTTCACTGATTGTAAGCATGGAACGAAATTTCATGTACTAATTTGAATTATAAAAATAGGGGTCACTTTCACGATCATCCTATTGCAACCCTATTAGGTACCCTATTATAACAAAACTGACCCCAAAATACAAAACCAATGTTAGTTTCAATGAATTTGTGCGAAATTGAAGAATTACATTTGTTTTACTGATTGTAAGCATGGAACGAAATTTCATGTAGTAATTTCAATTCTAAAATAGGGGTCACTTTCACGATCATCCTATTGGCACCCTATATATAGTACCCTATTATAACAAAATTGACCCCAAAATAAAAAAGCAATGTTAGTTTCAATGAATTTGTGCGAAATTCAAGAATTACATTTGCTTTACTGATTGTAAGCATGAAACGAAATTTCATGTAGTAATTTCAATTCTAAAATAGGGGTCACTTTCACGATCATCCTATTGGCACCCTATATATAGTACCCTATTATAACAAAACTGACCCCAAAATACAAAACCAATGTTAGTTTCAATGAATTTGTGCGAAATTCAAGAATTACATTTGTTTCACTGATTGTAAGCATGAAACGAAATTTCATGTAGTAATTTTAATTCTAAAATAGGGGTCACTTTCACGATCATCCTATTGGCACCCTATATATAGTACCCTATTATAACAAAACTGACCCCAAAATACAAAACCACTGTTAGATTCAATGAATTTGTGCGAAATTCAAGAATTACATTTGTTTTACTGATTGTAAGCATGAAACGAAATTTCATGTAGTAATTTCAATTCTAAAATAGGGGTCACTTTCACGATCATCCTATTGCCACCTTATAGGGTTATTATAGAGGTGTGCAAATCCGATCGGATAAAATGAATTAATTATCCACACATTATCGTAAGAATTAATTATCCATGCATTTATCAAAGCATTATCGCGGTTGTCGCTGCATTATTTGTTTGATACTTCAATTGGACGTCACTTTGTCAGCTTCTTGACATGTATTTCTTTGTTTTATATTTATTCGGTTAAAATTTTCAACTGGAATGAGAAATTTATTTTATTAAAGAATTCTTCGGATCGGATTCGAATTCTTTATCAAAATTCGGATCGATGGGATTAGACAATTTCGG
The DNA here is from genome assembly GCA_902702795.2 of Paramuricea clavata. NCBI lineage: Eukaryota > Metazoa > Cnidaria > Anthozoa > Malacalcyonacea > Plexauridae > Paramuricea > Paramuricea clavata. Next base: position 62,358 of record CACRXK020000707.1, on the reverse strand, counting down.
ATCTGATTGGATTTTAAACATAGGCAATTGTCGGATTATAAACGTCCAATCCGATCCGATGCACACCTCTACCTCCAAGTCTCGAAATGACCAAATCATATACAGTACTCCGTTTAATTAACATTGAACGTTTCGTGTCGGCCCGAACTTAATCAAAAGCGAGCGATCTGTGATTATCGTCTATTGAAATGTATTACAGGAACAGACATACAGGAAAATAGTGTGAAATTTTGTATTCATGCAATTACAAGAAAAATAACTTCCATGATCAGAAAGGAGTCAGAAAGCTAAGGAAAACTAAATAAAAGGCTTTTTAAATTTTTCAAATCGTTTTTTGAGTTATTACTGTTTTAAGTGTGAAGATTGTACAAAAATCTCGCAATAACTGGGTAGTAGCGGTAAAAACGCGTTTTAAACGTCTTATGCAAGTCCGTTTTGTTGTGATTGATTACAAAATTTCAAATTTTTTTTATGTAATACAATTTAGATAATTAATGATCACTCGTTTTCTCAGTGTTTGGCAAGTTTTTTTTTTGCTTGGGAACTACGCGCGCGTTTTTATACCAGTATGACTTTCAAATAAACCACAAACCAAGTCCTACATGGGTGCCACGAAAATGTACTTCTAGTCCCTTTTTGACCAAATGGCCAATGGCCTACTAGGCGTGTACCCCGTCTGGCGGGATGGATTTCATGAAAGTAATGCCGCTTGCACAAAATAAATTAATTTGTTTGCAGTACAAACCTCGCAGTACTGTCACTACAAAATTCACTAAAAAATCCACAAAAGGTGATATATCTAGAGATAAAATCGAAATAAAAGCATATCAAAATGCCATCACTGAGCGTTCCAGCAGACACCGAAATATACACATAAAAACTCTAACGCCTTATTAAATCAGAAAGAAAAAGAAGAGTGTTCCAGAAATATTGTATTTGACGCATGCATGTATAGCAGGAAACGTTTTGTATAAAAATTTATTTACAAATTGCTGTACTAGTCCCAATTGTCTATTTTATTTGTACGATAGCTAGTCTGTTCCTTGGCCACTCATAAAAACCGCCTTCACAAACAGGTTCGTTTATGTCAAATGCTGCTGAACAGAGAGGAAGCAATCCAGGTACAAGAATGCGCCGAATCTCTACTACGACATTTCCAGCATTTAATTTTCGCCCGTGTACTTCAGTTCGTCCTGTAAGAACTGCCAAAGCATGAACCACATCACTGTCTGTCGACATTACGCCAAACAGCATATCTAAAAGAGGAGAGTTGTTAACGTTACCAATAGAAGAAAGAAGTACATTTCTAGTGGTGCTCTTTATAATTATTCACAAAATAAAACTAAATCGCGATTCGATTCAAATTGTTATCGGACACGTGACACCATATCTATATTAATGTGCCATCTTCTAATTTTGATTCCTATTGGAAATATATTTCAAAATAAGCCATCATAGTATTTTAGGTCTCGCGATACAGTTTGTTGTCTCGATGTCGAGGTATTCATATGGACATTTTAGCAGAGTTGTGATTTTACTCATGTACACTAAATGAGATTTGCTACCTTCACATTGTCTCCAAGAGAAACAGAATTCACGGAAACTTTGCACGTGCTATAGTATTATACAATTTAAAGTTCTACTTATAATTTTATAGAGGTTCTTTTCGTTTAGAAAATCTAATAAGTATTTATCATGCGGGAGTGAAATGACATCACAAGTCATTGGCATTCTTTAAGGTGAACACCTCGAGAACAGATATAAAAAAACCGAAAACGTCTTGGACTCTTTCGCCCGAATTCTAAAAGCTCACTCACGCTCACACTCAATGAGTGGAGGTTCAGTCTGAGCTTCTCTTGAGTGTCAAGGCTGTTTTTGAATAGCTGGAGGATGAGTAGTCGCATAGTAAGGTACGACACTAACCCTCCAGCTATTTAAAAACAGCACTGACACTCAAGAGAAGCTCAGATTGAACCTCCACTCATTGAGTTTGAGTGTGAGTAAGCTTTTAGAATACGGGCGTTTATCTTGATACTATTTTGATATGATATTTCGCTGCATGAGGTCAAAGTTAGAAGGATGATTTCGTTATGACATTAGAACTTTTTACCAATTTTCTATATTGGTATTAATTATTACTGACCCGAAACACTTCTACAAGTATGCGCCACCAAACACACACTGAACAAATGTATTCATACTCGCACAGTAATACCATACAAAATTTAAGGTACACGTATGTGTATATGTTTAGCCGTAAGCAAGTTACTATAGCGAGATACATTTATAAATCACTGTACCTTTTGGGACGTTTATGATTTTCCCCCTATGCAGGTCATGTAGAGAAGATAACGTTGCGGGAGAATCGTTCGATTTGGAAATGTTAGAAGAAGGAAGACTGAAGGGAACAGAAGTTGAAGTATTTGAAGAAGAAAAAGGACCAGAAGAAACGGATGATGTTGAGGTATTAAGACAAGAAGGAAGACTGGAAGAAACAACAGAAGTGGAAGTATTTGAAGAAGAAAAAAGACTAGAAGAAACGGACGATGTTGAGGTATTAAGACAAGAAGGAAGACTGGAAGAAACAACAGAAGTGGAAGTATTTGAAGAAGAAAAAAGACTAGAAGAAACGGACGATGTTGAGGTATTAAGACAAGAAGGAAGACTGGAAGAAACAACATAAGTGGAAGTATTTGAAGAAGAAAAAAGACTAGAAGAAACGGAAGATGTTGAGGTATTAGGACAAGAAGGAAGACTGGAAGAAACAACAGAAGTGGAAGTATTTGAAGAAAAAGGACTAGAAGAAACGGAAGATGTTGAGGTATTAAGACAAGAAGGAAGACTAGAAGAAACAACAGAAGTGGAAGTATTTGAAGAAAAAGGACTAGAAGAAACGGAAGATGTTGAGGTATTAAGACAAGAAGGAAGACTGGAAGAAACAACAGGAGTGGAAGTATTTGAAGAAGAAAAAGGACTAGAAGATACGGAAGATGTTGAGGTATTAAGACAAGAAGGAAGACTGGAAGAAAGGATGAGTTGCTAAGGACCAACTCTTTTTGTGGAGCCACAATTCACGCCGTTGCGATGAGCCATACAAGGCAGGCTTTCTTGGTGTCGTTCCTATTTCTATCTCTAAGTGAGGTGGAAGGCCCATGAAAATAATCCCATACTCATTCAATTTCGAGTACGGCATTTTGGCGTGTTTCCGTTTGACAAGTTCCCCTGTACAAAATAAAAAAACAATCATTATAACATTAACTCTGTTCATGCATATTCAAATCAGACCATTGTTACTGCAGCCATAACGGAAAGCAGCAATTCAGACGTCCTTGATCATATACTCTTATACACTTACCGTATTTCATATTAAACAGTTCCTGAATACACTTAACAGAAATGTCCACTTTTCCAACGTTGGAATCTTAAAAAAAAAGAAAACTTTTACAAAATTTGTTGGGATGCTTCGTTACCAATAGTTTGACTTGTGGATGCAAAACCCATAAAAAGAAGGTATATGTCGAATTTGGACGACAAATTAGCAATCTATGCATAATATAACTTTTGTAAACAAAGCAAATTTTGTAAAACTTTATAATGATTTTGTATTAAAATGGTTAATTTTTGCGCTGTATGTGGTTGTAGTACCCGAACAGATATTGTTAGGGAGCATCTGGAGGACACTTTAAGGATTTGTGACGTCAGTGCAATGGGTCTATAGTGAATCCCGAAATCACATACAGATCCCAGTATTGCCAACGTGTAAAAGCATCTATTAACAAAAAAACCTGAAAGTTTGTGAACCTTTTCATATTTGTACAAGATTAAAGGACTGACCTAAATATGTGGCTGATAATGACTCATTAGGGATTTAAGATCTTGACGACGAACTACCGACTAGGTTTGAAATAGTTTTTGTTATATATATGCAAATACTAAATGATTGTCATAACAAATTTATCCCAAATATGTTTTATGTGCATGGTTTTGTGTTCAGTAAGTTTCATCTTTTAATTTTAATAATTTCCTTATAAAAATACTCTCCAACCTGCAACGTTGCGTAGTCAGTTTCGGTGCTATATTGTTTTACAACACAAGAATGTGATTTTTACGCTGTAGCCAAGGTCGCTACGGTGAAAAGTATGCTCTGGGGATATGTAAATTTTGTCTGCCTCAGTTAAAGCAATGCGAAAACAATGCGAAAACAAGCTTTCAACCGTAGTCCGTACCCGTTGTTCATTGTCGGCATCTTAAACTCCCTATTAACTAATACAGTACGGTATATATCACATTGCTCAGATGGTGACATGAACTGTGCCTTTAAGCTGCAAGGCACCCCAGTGTGCCCTAACTATATTTTTAACCTACCTAATATGCCAGACAATTCTATTCATGGGCAAGCTCTGCAGCTCAATAGGTTACACTGAGGAAAGGACACTTAAGTGCAGGTGTTGTACATGTACTGTACTATAAGTAGAATACATGAATACATGAAAAACATACATTGGAGCAGGTCAGCAAAATTATCAACCAAATCAATTTCTCCGGTCAACATCTTACTACCAACTTCTGTTGTACCATGATACACAATGCCACCATACCCACAGATTAACAAACAGTGTCCTCCTAAAGCTTCCAATTCTTGCACCTTGTATTTCAAGATTAAGACAGAGACAGATAGATACATATAGATACATAGATAGATACATACATATAGATACATATAGATAGATAGATAGATAGATAGATAGATAGATAGATAGATAGATAGATAGATGGATAGTAAAAAATGCACAATACTTATATGTATTGTATATTAAACATCTCTCTGTAATTCATTACCATAATTTGTGTTATTTACCTCTTTCATCATATTATTTATAATTTTTTTTGGCCTTCACATCATTTGATGGTGAGGACACATCTTTCTCACAGAGCAAGGCTCTTGTCTTATATTGTTGCTTTTCATCATCAGTCATTTCCGTCCACTGCTGACCTAAGTTTTTGAAAGCATCACACCGAGAATCACTGCTTTCTAAAAATAAAAAATGTTTGGAGTAAAATAACAATGTGTAATACATGTACATTGAGTTGCAATACTGTCTCCCACTAAAATATTTTATTACAGTAATGGATTAACATTAATCTTATCTAACATAGTCCCAAAATTGGCTGTATATTGGCTGTATTTTACTTATTTTTTCCAAAAATACAAGGCATTCGGTCGGTATAAACTGCAGACCGGGTATAATGTGCAGAATGAGTATAAATTGCAGACCAAATATGCAGACTTGGTACAAAATGCAGACTATAAAGTTTATATAATATTCATCAGGAAATGCAAAGGAAAATTGTTTATGAAAAATATCAATGTACAGACAGTGTCGTATAAACTTTTTAATAGTCAAGTAAGACTTCTATTGTTACATACTCATGTAACCCATACAGCGTTATGTTCCGAGCCACCCCAGTCTTGGGATTGAATAGATCATTATCATCGATTTACAAAAAAAGCTTAAATAGATGATGATCTATTTAGGGGAAACTAATGAATGCCTAACCCCCACCCCCTCCATAACCCCAATATAGACAATACGTTATCACTCATTAGGGGTTAGGGAGGGGGTGAGGTGGGGATTAGGCATTCATTAGTTTCCCCTAAATAGATCATTATCATGCATCTATTTAAGTTGTTTTATAAATCGATGATCTATTCAATTTTCAGATTGGGGTGACACTGTCTGTATTGAGATTTTTCATGTAATCAGGAAGTGTGAGATAAACAATTTTATTTTGTATTTTCTTAAGAATATTATATATAATTTATAGTCAGCATTTTATACCAAGTCTGTGTATTCGGTTTGCAATTTAGTCTCATTCTGCACATTATACCTGGTCTGCAGTCTGCAGTTTATACTGACCGACAATGCACTTGTACCATGCATACTTAATATGAGCATTTAGCATGTCTGAAATTTTTTTGGTATTGTTTAACAGGCAGCTACAACTTGTGTGTATATTATATTATCATAAATAAATACTAAGGTTAGCAGATATATACAAACAAAAACAAAAAACCCCAAAAACACATAAACACATATGCCCTATAAACACATATACTCTGGTACATTATACTGTTGTATGATACATATGTGATGTGAGTGGCAAAATGACCAGAAATAAACAATACAATCTTTAATTATTAATGATATATCATGAGAACTTTTTAAAATTAACTTTAATTTTGCTGCGTTTCGGGTAGTTTCACTACCTGTCTTCAGATAGTTAGACAAAGTTGTAAATAGCCTGAAGATGTTTAGTGAAACTATCCAAAATGTAGCAAAATGAAAGTTAATTTTAAAAACTTCTCATGATATATCCTTAATAATTAAAGATTGAAAGAATAATATAAATGCTCATATGTACAAATTATCTGTTTAAATGCATTTTATGAGAAAAATACAAAATGCAGCCAATTTTGGGGCTAAGGTGGGTTGAGGCTTTGTGGCTTAACCAATTAAGAGCCAGTGCTCTCCCTTTCTCGATTCTCGAATAAAATTGTCTGGCGTTAGACAGAGTAAAATACTAAAGTAGGGTGCATCAGGGTGCAATGCGACTCAATGGGTTAACTAGACACATGGGCAGATAGGCCAGTTAACCCATTAAGCGCCAGCGCATTCCACTTGATGAGTAAAATCATCTGGCATTAGACAGAGTAAAATACTAAAGTAGGGTGCATCAGGGTGCAATGCGACTCAATGGGTTAACCAATAAGCTACAGAACTTCCCCATTGACGAGTAAAATCATCTGGCTATAGACAAGTAAAGAAAAGAAGTAAGGCGCACTGAGGTGCATTGCAGCTCATAGCTCAATGGATTAATAATATAAGACACATTTTGCTGCAATACAGCTGGTTAATATGGTTCTAATATATTCACTATATCAATTACATCAACTATTTATGTATGTACAGTACCTTTAAGGAGACTCTCGCTGGCAAACATGTTAAACCCAGACCTTTTTCTGATGAGCTTACTTTTTGCTTTCCTTGCTGACATGCGTCCACTTATTTTGGACTTGTAGTTATTTATCCAATGCTGGAAAAGAATTAAAATCAATAAAATCAATAAAATCAATAACAACACATGAATACCAAAACATCTAATATAAAACAGTAAAAACACATACATTTATATAAATGTATGTCTATTATTATATTATGGTATTCATGTGTTGTTATATTGATTTTTAATACAATAAATTATTCTCATGTATTGTTATTGATTTGACCCTCAGATTCATACTATTAAACCATTCTTAAAAATCCTTGATGCCAGAAAACTTGCTCGTCTGTAACCGGCTTAATACCAATTCTACAAATATTCTCCCATTATTGATCTCAAATTATATTAATATTCTCCCATTTCATGTTAATTTGAAGCCTCTGTAGAGGGGAGAGAAGACTCCCTATTTATTCTCATCATTATGATGGAGGCACCATTCTCCTTGTTTTTACCTGTTGCATGTTCACTGTTGCATTGGAGACATCAAAGGTCAAATGATATAAATATTCATTTTAAAATATGAACTCGCATAGAAAATAATTATATACATAATACATAATATTATATAATACCTTAACTTGATGTTCTGATAGCTTCGCACGATTTGCACATTCTTTAATCAAGGGCAACTTTTCCTTTTTCGACGAATCCATGCTCTTATGAAGGAAGAAATACTTTAACATTTCCAGTGTTTCTTCGTCAATTACCAAGCGAGTGCGGCCATGTTCGTCACCTGGTGCTTCGAATTCCATTTTAAATATATGCAAAAGTATGCAAATCTTAAAACACGCTCTGCAATTATAATTCGAATAATGTCTGCCTTCGACTTTAAAGATCAAGTTGATCAAGTGAACATGTTGTATTATAATATTCAAAGTCAGAGATTCAAAGTATTAAGAATACCAGACAGTCTATTAAAATTTTCAATATGGCGCGAAGTATGAATGGCGAAATTTACGCGCTATTATTATGCGCGTGGAATACACTTGAAGACTGGATGCGATAGCTTGGGAGGTACGGTTAGGTATGAGACACCTATCTTTAACGCATACATGCGTTGATTATGTTTTAATTGAGTATGTTAATAAGCGTGTAATTATAGACGTACCGGGTGCTATTTCAAATTAGGGCCTGAATTTCAGGTCGGCACTAGATCATAGACAAGATACGCACATATCTGAAACTGCAATACATACGAGTCAGCGGTATTCCATATTTAAAATTCAAATAAATTAGTGCGCGAAATTGGAAAAAACGCGCGAAACCAAAGCAATATGGCTTCCATCGAAGAGCAGAGCCGAGTATAGCGATAGTGACCGGGTGCTTGTTTGCGCTTCACAAGCAGAAATGCTTGAGAAATTTGAAGAGTACAAAATAAAAACAAGTAGTGGTTGGAGATGTATCAAATTAAACGCACTTTTTGGTACGTGAACTAATTTCAATATATGTAAATTTGTCTTATAAATATTCATACGAATACCGTGTGTGCAATATTTATGAAAGATCCAAATTATGCATACATAAAACCTTTATCGATTTACTGCAGTACTACACTCATATAATAATATAGTATGTCTTTATAAAGGTCGAAAGATGCATGTGCTTTAGAATTATATAGTAAAACTCACTGGATAAAAACCTTTCATAAGGGACCACTCATTAATAATGGGAAGAGGGAGGGGGGGGGTGGGGCGGTGGATGATAGATACCAAATACTGAACATTTTTTAGAGCCGCCCCAATCGCAAGACCTTTATTTTCAAGATGCCCCCATCTTCATTTAGAAAATTTAGGACCCCCCTCCAACATTTAATTGTTACTTAGTTGGTGTAAAATAGGTAGTATTAAAAGTATTAAAAATTTGGGGTCACCCCTTGTCACATATTTTGAGGACACCCCCAATTCAGGCAAAAATAGTTGAAGCTGCCCTGCCCCATCTTCTCACCCACCGCCCCCCCCTCAGTGGCATAACGCTCACTAGGTAGGGTTAGTTCAAAAACTAAGGGCCCCCGACAGTTAGGGCCACCCATCAGTCACGGCCTATCATCCAGAAAATTAGACTGAAAACGTAAAAAATGCAGGTAATTACGAATCGATGGAAAAATACAAAATTAATAATGCTAAATAATAAACCCTCCATCGATGACGGTATTCCATCTCAAATAGAACAAAAGTTATTCTTAAAAGTTGTTACATGTGTTGGAGACTGTTATTATCATTGTTATAAACACAGAATTTTCCATATTCTACTGATAAATATTCAATTTAAATTTTAGATCTCAGTCAAACAGTAACAGTCAACAGGGCCCCCACACCAAAATGCCTAAGGGCCCTTCTTCCTCCGTTATGCCACTGGCCCCCCTCCCATTATTAATGACCAGTGGTCCCTAATCATTCATTATATACATTTCATACAATTTCATATTAATATATACATGACTACTTTTCAAGATACATCAATAAAACCCAATAAACAGAAAGTCAGAAACAAGTGCTAACACTACAAATAAATGGTAGAAATACACAACAATGGAAAAAGGCTTTCATTCAATTATCTGCCAGTATGATATTCACATGCCTATTATATGATGTTAAAATGTATCATCTTAGGCCCTGTTTACATGAGCCATGCAGGCTAGCCTGCCTTGCCAGAATAGAAATTGTTATCATATGAGTCAGGATCTTGGCTAACCAAGACACTGAAGACAAGCCTGGCTAACAAGGCCAGCTTGAGTAATCTAATGTCCATTTTATGTACTATATATGCATAATCACTTCATAGTCTGCTATAGCACAACATATTTCAATAATTATTAACCCAATAATTATTAACCCAACAATTTCTAACAATTATTGATTGACAACAATCATTTTATTAAAATATTGATTATTTTAACAATTATTTTATTAATAACAATTATTTTATTAAAATATTGATTCTCTTCATTTCTGAAATCTAACATTGATCATGTGGCAGTCCCACTTTATGCTTTGTTGCAGGCAAAGAAGCATCCAACTAGTCTTTGACACCCTAGTCTGTTTTTAATGTTGTTAATATTAACTCATTAACTGGCAATGTGAATGTGCCCAAATGTGCCGTACTTAGTATTTACTCTGTCTAATGCCAGACGATTAATTACTCATCAGTGGTAGAGTACTGCCAGTAAATGGGTTAAAGTGAATGTTAAATATGAATCAAGTTGAAATCAGTTGTAATAACTAATTGATTCATTAACCCATTAAGTTGCAAGACTCCACTTGATGAGTAAAATCATCTAGCGTTAGACAGAGTAAAGATTTATTGTGTTATCTGCCGCTGTTGGAAGATCTTTTCCTTGAACATTTTACTAAAGATTTACTGTGTTATCTGCTGCTGTTGGAAGTTTCTTTTCCTTGAACATTTTACTAAAGATTTGCTGTGTCATCTGCTGCTGTTGGAAGATCCTTTTCCTTGAACATTTTACTAAAAATTTACTGTGTTACTGTGCATAATTTCTAGTAAAATATAAGAAAAATTCAAATGTTGTATTTCCAAAAATATGCACTCAGACTTTGTGGACCCAGGGGGAGGGACAGCTTAATCAAGGCATACAAAAGTTAGATGTACGCAGGACGAAACTTGAGGGGGGGGGGTATGGGGGAGTGTGACACCCCCCAAAGTACGAATCATCTGGATTGGCAGGGCAATCAAAGATTTTAAATGATAGAATGTAGAGTTATTAAGTAACTTACAGGGATTTATAGACCCACATTTTACAGATATTGGTCCAAAAATAAGGGTTTCATGCATGCCCCCCCTCCCCCCCGGCTCGCCAACATTTTTGGGAAAAATAGTGGCCCAAAAAAAATTTGCTGCAGGGCATCATCGGCTTTTGCAGGGAAATTCTAGCAGACACCCCTTAATTAAAATGGGCTAGTTTCGCCCCTGGATGTACGGGGGGGGGGCAACATTTTCTGAGAGGGGTCCCTCCAGCTCTGGCTAGGTTACTGTATAGTATTCCCTAAAGCAATAAAATATTAATATTTCTAACTAATAATTATTACTAATTATTAGTAAATATTTATTATTTATGTTGCTCTAATAGTCAATTAGCCAAGTCAGACTACATGATTCAAATCCTAATGGGCCAATTGCACAAGGCAGATTAATTTAAAAGAGTGACTAACAGACTATTAAACAGTGATGCGACGATAGTTGGGTTTCAATCTGAATCATGTGACACTTTAGCACTTGGTGGTCAACTCCAAAAGGAAACAGTAACACAGTTATTGGATTGAGTTCATTATTCATAATTCATTATATTAATTCACCTTGTATTCAATAATCAATAGCAAATACAGAACATTTAACAAAATTTGCTCGCTTCCACAAGGCATATTTATTTATTTATTTAAATAAAAAAAATATATATATAAAAGCAAATATAAAAGCGACAAACGTGCAAAGTTGACCACCATGTGTTTTCCTATGAATATGTCACCAATATTATTAAATACTATGCCACATGTGGGCTATATTTTTCCCTTGGAAAATTCCCTTTAAAATGATTTTTAAATTAACCCCAAATAGGTAATAAAAGTAAATATATATTTCGCTTTACACATACCTATTTATCGATATAACAATCTTTAAATCTCCATTTGTAATGATTTGTTTATTTGTAATGCATCATTTGTAAATGTAATGATGTCTTTATTGCGTTTATATAAAGTTTACTGCACTTGAAATACCGCTGACTCGTATGTATTGCAGTTTCAGATATGTGCGTATCTTGTCTATGATCTAGTGCCGACCGACCACCTTTGTTGCTGTCTCTAATCTTCTTCAATGCAGAAACCTACAATATGCATAAATGAATTTCAAAATATATATAAGCTTTCAAAATATATTGTTGTTATTGTTTTCATAATAATAAAGTGTTGCTGCCACCCGTCCTCCCAACATACTATTAATAATATTTACTACAGCATGTGTAATTACTTTACACTTTTTGAAGCTGTAATAACTTGTAAACACCAATGTCCTTTCCAGGTTATGTCAATAGTAACCTGTTCGCATATATGTCACCCGAAACAACTGAATGTGGGAACAGCGTGTTCTTATGCTGTTACTGTTATTAGGGGATGTAAATAACTTGTAAGTTCACTTGCAATAATGTTTTCCAGCCAGTTCCACAATTTAAAAAACACAGCAATTGCATTTTTGGCATGGTCACTGGTCAGTATACTGATTGTAGATCATGAGTCATGACAAAGAACATTTGCTATCTTATGGAGGAAGTATTCTTCCATTCAAGTGTAAAATTGTGTAAGGCTCATCTGGCACATTGCCAGTTAATGGGTTAACTGGACGTGTGGGCAGATACATTTGTTAATTAACCCATTTACTGGCAGTATTCCTAAAATCGCCTGGCATTAGACAGAGTAAAATACTGAAGAAATAGTGGGGCACATATTTGCCAGTTAATGGGCTAATGTTAATTGTAAGTCATACATACTAGAGTTGTTTACATGAGAAAGTAGGTAACATGTATTGCTTTAATCTCAGCATTCTTTAGCAGGATATTGGCAAAGCAAGCTTCCACATGTGCCATGGAAACAGTGAATGGGGAAAACCATATTAATTAAATGTTAAAGGCACAGTCAGCATTTGAGCAAATGTTATTTGGTTTGATATGTTTGCAATTCAAATTTGAATTTTTCATTAATTAGTGATTTGTGATTGGCTCATATTCACACAAAAATAACATAGCTTAAATGGTAAATGCCTTTAACTAATTTTAAAAGCGCTATATATTTCTTAGTGATGACTTCAAACAGCTCTCTTTGGAGGTAGTTCACAATGGATAGATAGGAGAAAATCAATGCACAAACTAATTAATATACCTGAATTTTAAAATCCTTTGTAAATGGTGCAGCTTGTATGTGACGTTGGATTGTTCGAAGAGATGGACTAGCAATGTTAATTTTTGCTTTGAGTGGGTCAACCGTTTTCTTGTTTGGCTTTTGTGGCTGTGGTGTCACACCATGTAGTTCTTCAATGACCCCGAGTTTGTCTCCCAATGACACATTTTCTTGCTCTTCCAAACTTAATCGTGCCCACAAAAAAACTCAGTTCCTCAGTGTTTGAGTCATCCAAATTATCGACATTTGAAGAACTAATTTGTGAAAGATTGTCATCATCATCTGCTGAAGGTGAAGTCTGCAGGATTTCCACAGGATTAGGTTGCCTAATGTTATTACCATTTGGCATTGCTGAAGTTGGATTAATTTCCATGACATCATTTTCAGGCAGCGATAAACCAGCACTGTTGCCAAACGTTTCCTCCCACACTTGCTGCAATAAACCCACCTGAGGACTACTTTCTCAACTTGGTGATTCACTAATTGAGCTAGCATCACTAAGAATTCCCTCAGCTTGCTCCTGGACTGCATTGCATACACACCCACTTGTGTTCAAAGTTAGAATACATTGTGGTCTCCCAATTAATGTAGTCTGAATCTGCACGTAAATTGTTCACTGTATCAGATGAAAAGTACTGGATATTGTAGCTTAACAATCCAAAGGGCATCCAATCTATGGGCAGTCTTGGCCCACTGCCATCTGCTCTCTGAGTTCCCAATCCTCTGGCAAGATGGTAAATTATGTTCTGCTTGCCATTTTCATGAAGTATTTTCAATGCCGTACAACATAATCCAACAAAGTCTGATGGAACAAATGACTTGTATTCAGAACCAAACTCTACTTGCAAATGGGAAAGCAAGAGTTTTTGAATAAAGTCTTCCCGGAGCTTGGAAGACATACTTCCAAGAAGTTTTGCAATATTAGCAATGACATCACCACGGCAATCAACTTGTGGGTTTCTCAGATAGGTATTAGGGGAATGAGCAAATACAGGTGATGAAACTGGAGGGGGACTAGATGCCACACTTCCATCAAATTGCAGACCTTCTGAGAAGTGATCAACACCAAGATCTTTTTCAGCATCTTCCAATGTTTTGTACTTTTTCTTTAGGTGCGAGTTCACCTGATATCTGCATGCATTCCCTATAAAATTTAGTTTTTGCTATGTAAATATACCAAGCTTTTTTCTCTTAATCTGTCAGCTGGCAATGTAGGCATATGAGCCCAGTACTTTAGTATTTTACTCAGTCTTAATACACCAGTCAAAGTAAACACCGACCCCCCCCCCCCCGATATAGGTGGGGATTGGCTTCGAATACCGTACCAAAACAGACAAATGCCCCACAATATGGGACAAAATTTTCTAGCAAAAGACAAAAAATGCCCCACCCCCAGGGGGAAATTGTAAGTTGTGTGAGTGAATTTATCTCCTGCATAATATCTCCTGGACAATCTCCAGACTGCCAAAAAAATCATCCACATTTTAAAATATTAATATTTTGTTCCAAAACTCAAAAGAACAATAAAAAGATATTAATATAAACAAACAAATGTTGAGCTTTCCACAACAATAGATTCCATGGATGGATGGACATATTAACCGGTATTAACATATAGATTGAAAAGAAATTAAATTAATAATATATTTATAAAATTCCTCTCTATTTCACTTCCTTGCGAAGCATGCCATCTTGACCTTTGTCACATAGTATAAAATGGTAGAACCTGGGGATTCCATTGGACAAAACAGTACGAAATGGCCGCAGACAATCCCCTAACAATCCCCATTATCTTCCCAGCGTAATTCGGCAGAATGACAAAACCAACAAATTCTCAACATGGTTGGGACAGAATTGCATGACAAAAAGCCACTAAATCCCCTCCAAGTCCCCTCTTTGTCCAGGGGGGGGGGGTTACTTTGACTGGTGCATTACATCAGTACAATATGAAAACAAAATATGGCAAGGCTTGCAATACAACAGCTTTTCTGTAAGACTGCATAGAAAATAAACAGACAATGCAAAACCAAAAATGCAAAAACCGAAATGCTCCAATTATTGAGAACACCATCAAATGAATGATTACTATTAAATTATTAATTAACTAAACATGCATTAGTCGGCTTACGGTTAATTTTGGTAACTGACTTTTTCCCGAAACAGCTACCATTTTCTACAAAATTTTAAAAAGTACCTGATCTTTTCTGCTTTCCTGTTGAGCATGAAATGGCCATCAGCACACTTGTCCCAAAATTCTGTTTTTTTGGTTGCTGGCCAGGAAAACGCTTGGTCTTGACTTACTGGGGTGAAAAGTGCCACATATTCCACAAGAGCTTTTCTCTCTTCAATTGACCATTGATCTGGCTGGTTGATATTGTCTTTCTATAAATAATTTAAATACATACTATTTCATATCGGATCATAATCATTTATAATATACACAATTGACAATTTATATTTTAAAAACACAAACAAAAATTTACGTTAGCATACAACAATTTCTCGGTCTTAAAATCGAACAACGACTTTCTAGAGGAAGGTTCTCCTTGCCTTCTTTCTGTTCGTTTTGACAGCAGGTTACCCAGGAGTTGAACCACCCACTATCGCTGATCGCTTCATTTTCAATGGCCCATAACACGAGAACTAAGCGGGGTAGACCCGGGTAGACCCCGATAATTTAAAAATAAACTATTTACACCACCTGATTGTACGAAGAGTATATCGTTCTGTCTTAATGTAAAGCCGTTTCAGAAAAAATTCATGAGCATAATTTTCGAGTCAAATCCATTATGAGGAATGCGAAGTACAATAAATTAAAATTGCTCTTGACGAGTCGAGATAGATTCCAACCGCCTTCACAAAATACACACAGTGGCAGACCAAGTTATAAAACAAAACAACTAAGTTTCCTCCTTAAATTATGACAGAAATCACTTGAGAATCGACGAAAACCCAGGATAAATCACTCTGTAAATCGCTTTAATTGTCTACTTGAAACACTGCCGAGATGGCCGCACCTGATTGGTGGGATTTTGTGACACACACTGCCTGGCATTTACATCCCAATAGAGCATGAACAAACACTTGGTGTGCTCCAGTCATTTGTGGGCAGTTCGCTGCAACTATCAAAGCACAAAGGAAGACTGTGGAGACAGGAGAATTGGTGGTACATCATACTAACCTGGAATCCTATCATAACCCTCTGCGGCTTCTCCAACGACACCAAACTACAGTTGTGCCAGTACTTTAGTGCAAACGGGCACATTGTACTACCATCCGGTGAAGCTGCTGCGCACCTCATTCGAGGGTCCAACAAGTCCGTTCCAACCACAACCTTCTTGCTTGCCCTCCTGGATGCTGGTGTTGAGTTCTTTTTTTTTTGTTCATCCGATTAATTAACTTTTTTGTCTAATTGTTCATCCGATTAGTCAACTTTTACTTCGTTGAGTGATTTTCAACATGGATTCCGCAAAAAACGATCTTGCTCCACTCAACTTCTCGGTGTTTTTCATGACATTGGCGAAGCTCTAGACAGCAGTAAAGAAGCTGATATGATATACTTGGATTTCTTGAAAGCCTTCGATTCTGTTTCCCATCCAAAACTTCTACTTAAACTTCAACAGCAAGGTATTTCGGCCTTGTTATTGAATTGGTTTTCAGATTACTTGAGCAATAGACGTCAACAAGTAGTGGTCAACGCAGTCGCATCTTCCTACCTTCATGCCACCTCGGGGGTTCCACAAGGAAGTTTACTTGGTCCACTCCTGTTCTTGATATATGCAAATGATCTTACCGAAGCAGCTAATCACAGCATTGTTCCCATGTTTGCTGATGACAGTAAATGCTACAAAAAGATTGAGAAACCACAGTTGGCGATTGACACTGGTATTCCTTTGGCCCCAGAAAAGATTGAGGGCCCTACAACATGTTTGACCTTTTCGGGTTGGAGTGTGTTTTACGTGGAGTCAAACGGTTACAAGGGACTGGGACCGAGCAGCGCCTGCCTATCACTATAGCTATTCTTCATAAACTCTACAAAATTATTAACTTAAATCACTGCTCGCTCGGATGTGTTATTTTGGGCTGCTTGTTCGACAGGATTTTTCGGTCAGGGTCAGGCAAATTCACAATTGCCTCTTCATCTTCAATAGTCTTACAATCAACTATTTGCAATTTGACAAGTTCACAAACTGTTTCATCACGATCATCACCACAAGACGGGCACGTTGTGTACATCAGCACATGTGAACTCGGTCTGCCACACTCATTTGCTTTCACAAGTGTTCTCATTACTTCCTGCATGTTTTTTTACCTTGCTTATGTCATACGAATAAATAAAAAATGTAAGGAGAGAGCTGCCAACATGCAGAAGTGAAAGCCAAAATTAAGCAGCAAAAAGTTGAAAAAAAGCTACGAATGTCAAAAATACAACAAAAAATTCAAATAAAAATACTGGGCCGATGGCCCACATCGGTACCCGACAGACAAAATGAGAAATTAATCCATGTAAGCCAAAATTAAGCAGCAAAAAATTAAAAAAAAGAACATATGAAACAGTTGCCACTAATTAACATGTAAGTAAGCTAGTATGGTAAATATATATATGTTATTTACCGGCTGCGAGGTCCGGATGAGAAAAACTGTGCCCGTGGTCTTGAAAACGGCTGAGCCCAAAGGGCGAGGGACATTTTCAAGACCGAGGGCACAGTTTTTCTATGAAATCTTGATTTCGTATTTTTCAGTTCAACTTCAACTGTCTGTGATAGGATTAAGAAAGAAGCTGGATTGATAACTACCTTTGAGATATTTTTCGAACCTGTTATTATCATTGTTTTTTATCTTATTTGCCAAACTAGGACCAATATTTATGAAATACTCACTGAAATTGTCAGCTATTGTTTTGAGGTCATCTAATATATTTGATGGCTTTGCAGTCAAAACGTCCCCAGGTCAAAACGTCCCCACCAACTCATGTCAAAATATCCCAAATAAATTCAAATCTGTTGGCTAAATGTCAGATATTCTGTCAGTTTTGGAGTAATTTTAAACTATTTTCACACATAATATTTTTGGATTTCTTCTGATCTGATAAAGGAACTAAATCAACCACGGTTTGATATATTCAACCAGGGTCAGATAGTTATGATTTTATTAGGTGAATATGTTGTTTAGTGGCTAAATTTCCTTGCTAAATTTCATATATTGGTGATTTGGTGAGGGTATGTATGCATCATGACAGTTGGCTTAAATTTACAAACACTAAAACATTCTGAAATCTTGGCACCATTACAATTATTTGCAAATATGTTGCCAAATAAAGCAATTAATTCAGAGTTGCATACTCCCATGTCGTAACTCTATGTCTATGAACATGTTTATTCTTTTATAATTTAGTTGCAGTTCAATTTATTTGAACACAAGAGTTAGGGGTTTTTGGCCTTGGGGACGTTTTGACTGTGCAGATTCGGGGATGTTTTGTTCTATTGAGTAATTCATTTAGGGTTTTCCACATCATTCTCGAATTTTGCTTATATTTTATTAACTGGTGCTTATAGTAGGTTTTCTTTGTCCTTTTTATAATATGGTTTAGTTTATTTTTATAATCTTTGTACAATTGTTCATTTTTGCTATTTCGATTCATGAGAAAGGCTTTGTAAAGTTTATTTTTGTTTCTAACTGACTTTAATATACTGTTAGTCATCCATGGACTTTTTGTTTTATTTACTTTTTTACTGTTTTGTTTTTTCTTTAGTGGAAAATTTGCCTGGTATACATCTGTAAACGTTTCCAAAAACTCATTATAGGCCATTTCCACATCATTTGTTTCATTTAATATTTTGTTCCATGAAAGGGATTTAATTGCATTTTTAAATGCTTCTGTAATAGTTTCATTAAATATTCGGTATCCGGTCATTTCGCCCCCAAGTCGTTTCGCCCCCAAGCCGTTTCGCCCCCAAGTCTTTCAGCCCCAAGTTAGCTAGTGAATTCAATATCTCTTACAAACAAACAAAATCACCCATATTTGCGAGTATTGTGGACATATGGATCAAACAGCAAACACGCAAAAAGCTATTCACTATTAAGGTGACAGAATTACTGACAAAACGTAACATTTCAAACGAAAACAAAAGTGCGAAAAGGTTTGACAAAGTTGGAAATCAACGCAGTGATTAGTTTTTACAATGGACGAACGAAACAATTCCCAGAACGGTGATTAGGTTTTGACAATAGCCGAACAAAACAATATTCTTTCAAAATGAAAGAATATCAAATTATAAATAGAAAAATGACTCAATCCCAGTATTATACTCATCTTTCAAATATGTATGGAATGAAACAGACAATATAAAATGTTTGAAACATAAACATTCATGAAAAAAATCGCACACATAAGGGTAGCTTGCAAATAGTTACTCAGTGACAATGACAACATTTATATGTCTGTGTATTCTTGACTATATTTTTAATATATCCATCATTTGAAGTTGTTTGGCAACGAAACGTTGAGACAAATCGACTTAGCAACTTGGGGACAAAATGACTTGGGGCAAAATGACTTGGGGCAAAATGACTTGGGGGCGAAACGACTTGTATTCAAATATTCTTTGATATGTTGTATTAAGATTTTCCCTGGTGTTTTTACCAGAAATATTAGTATTGAATATATGCACTATTGGCAAGTGATCTGAAATATCGCTGAAAATGATGTCGTTGATACTGTCATCAAGTTGTTCCAGGTTATTGGTAAAAATGTTATCGATTAATGTGGCAGTGTGATGATTATTCTAGTTGCTTTAGTAATAAGTGGGAAAAAGGATGATGTGAATAATTGTTCAGTAAAATAATTGGCATAATCACAAGACTCACATCAAGTAACATAGTTTATTTTCCCTGCCGACCATTTCTAATATTACATTCAGTGGTTGTTTAAATGATTCAAAATTACCACTTGGTGGTCTATAGACTATCCTGATAATGATATTTTTACCATTCTTATTTATTATTTCGATGAACTTTGTCTCAATTGTATTATATATGTTTTTATCTAATTTATTTCGACTTTTAAAATCTAGTTGTCTTGAAACATATAAACCTACACCACCACCTCTTTTATTTGATCTATTTGAATCAAGATATTTGTATTCATTCAGGGATGCCGGAAGTTATTCAGGGCAACGGGTGCAATTTGTTATTAAAAAGGGCATATTTTTGACAAAAGGGCACAAACAAAAATGAAAAGGCACTTAAAACACTTAACAAGAGAATTAACAGCTTATGCGTCTCAGGAAGTGAAGCTTTCGAGACAGGCTTCGTATTCAACACGCCTTGGATAGTTGATACAGCAGTAACCTTTTTAATTACAGGCATAGATTCCAGTTTAAGTTCCATGTTGTACAAATTGACGTGGACATGTAGGTCTTTCAATTCGTCAATCAAAAGTTCTACTTGCACGAATTTCGCAGCGACGCCAAGGTGCTTAATGACATATTCAGTGGTGACATCGACCTCGTTGTTAGCACATGCGATTAGCATTCGGTTGATATCTTTGACTGTTTTAATGTCATTTTGATCAAACCTTTCCTTCATCAAACTCACGATGCTGTCAATCGCACATATATATACACGTTTGAGTTCCGTTTTAAGATCATTGGAATCGTGTCCACTGGGTGCCACATCATGAGCGATAAAGTCTTCGAGTCTTTTTGGTGCCTTTCTTGGTCTGCTTTCATTTGTCACATCAATTTGTATTTTCAAATCTTCAACTTTCCTAATGAGCTGGAAAATAAAACGTATATGTAGCTATAATAAATACACTGAAATGACTAGATATTGGTAATATTTATACTGTAATATTTATATACACATATTTTACTAGTCATTGGCGTTCTCAGTTCTCTGTTAAACTTTGTACTACCTTTTCAAATTCTTGAGCACTGGATCTCATCTCCGCTAGCCTTATTTCAATCTTGTTGATGCAGTCCATTGCTTCTTCCGCCGTGACATCATTTTTCTGTAGATTTTTTGAGTTCATTTACAGAATGTGTGCCAGATCTCTCATAAGAAACATATTAAACATGTGCTTGGCGGTTTCCAGTTTCATGAGAAGCCCCTTTGCTTTGGCTTTGCATTTGCTATCAGTATTTTTGTCCTCGGAAATAATCTTTAAAGTTGCTAATAGTTCTGCATGCTTTAAAGTTATAACGTTTCCTGCAGCCCCTCTTGTTGTCCACCTAGTCCTTGAGAGGTTCTGGAGGCGCAACACATCATCACTGTCAATCTCATCCTGGATCTTGGCAAATAGAGCCACACGTTTAGGGCTGATCCCTACAACAACATACAGATCTTCACATAGTGTCTGAGCGTCCTCCAATGCTGGGCAATGCTTGGTGGCATCTTTGAAGATCAGTTCTTGGCAATGCGCTAAACAGTGAATGAATATGGCTGATTCGTTCATTTCACTTTTGATTTTCCTTGCCAGTGATTTCATGGCCATTGCACCATCAAATGTCATTCCAACTAATCTTATCACATCCAGTTGACACCTTATTAAGATATCTCTGATGTATTCAAACAGAGCATCTGTTGTTACACCTTCCCTGCATTCATAAATGCCAATAAAATCTTCTTTTACTTCATACTCAGTACAGTGACGGACTGATAAGGACATGTGTTCTGACTTTGAGATGTCTGTGGCCTTATCTACAATGATGACATAGTATTTGGCACATTGGAGCTCCATGTTTAGTGCTCGTCTAGCCTCGAGTACAAGCATTTCCTGTTGCTCTGCAAGCAAGCTGTGAGACAAAAACCTGTTCTCTTTCATTAATAATTTTAGCCCAGGAATATGTTGACTCTTATCTTTATTAAACTGGTAGGCATTGCTTTCTTTATCTTCCTGGCGTCGAATGGCTAAACCTTGTCGAAGGAGTGTTTTTAGGGTCCCAAAATGGGCTTCTAGCCCCTCTTGCCGTAATTTATTATTTCTGCATTCTTCATCACTAAGAAGCTGCGGTATCTTTTCCTTTTCTTTTAACAACTCATTTGTCTTACACTGCCTATGGTAATCAGATAACTGGTGCATGTTAAAGCGTTCAGGGCCTTTGTTCCATGACGAAAATCCATCTGATGTTTCATCTTTATAAATGAATGTTGCTTTGGGATCATGACCTCCTTCCTTTTGATTTGATGAGCAGATGGAACAAAATGCAGTTTGCTTTCCTCTGTGGTACTGCAACCAAGGCCAAGTTGTAAGCCATTTACCATTGAAACATCTGTCCTTTTTTCGACTCTCCCCTCTAATAATAGAACAGGGTGAATTGGACACGACCAGTGGCGGCATCAAGGGGGTAGGGGGGTTGGGCATCTGTCACCTAATATTTATCCCCCCCCCCCTCCTAATTTGCTCCCTTGAAAATTTAGCACTCTAGCATTTTATCCCCGAGCCGACGGCGCAAAGCGCCGTGCGAGGGTACTAATTCCCCCCGGCTATTTACACCAGGGGAAACGAAAGCATTAGCGGAGTCTAAAGTTCATCAAATATCGCGGGCGTGGGTGACCAACGATGGGTGGTCATCCTCACTGATCTCAAAAATATGGCGGACTGTCATGAATAGCGGACACTGATTGGTCCAGTTTAAATTTTGCATTATAACGACTGGCATGACTGCATCACGACAGCGAAATAGCAAACATTTCTTGATTTGATGATTGATAAATTTCTTGCAAATATACTTCATTTTTACTCGCATTTTTGCAAGATTTGTAAATTTCAAAAGCTCTCTCAAAATGAAACTGCGAAAGAATCGGCTAAAAGAAGGGAGCCGACGTTAACGAAGGTAACTTTGTTTTAAATATTGATTTTATAATGGCTTTAAAACCCGACGGCCTTTGCGTATATGAAACAACTAAACAAACAGCATATAATTTTAGTGTATCTTTAATTAATATTGATTCCCTTTTTTAATATGATATTGAATTTCTAAATAAAAAAGAAAGCACTGAGTTATTTGCAAGCGAGAATTTGAAATCATTTTATTGCAAACTCAAAGTTTATCGATAAAGCCATTTTAAAAGGCAGTTTAGTTTTATAAAGAACACTAGTGACTTTAAAACGTTTTGCGTAGCGCTTGTGGTTGAATTTTACCTTAAATTGAGGCTAATAATAACATACCTAACATATATTTATGTTGGGAAATTAATAATTTTGTAATTAAAAGTGATATTTTTAGGCGATTTTTCATTTGTAAGAATATTCTTAAAAAATTATCGTGTTACCATGACAACTACTTTGGAACTTCATGTTCGGAAAATACAATGGTTTTGTCAGCAAGGCGAGGGTTTCTGCATGCATGTATTTTCTAGTTTTAGTATATATGCGTATGGCCTTCATCAGTCAGGTCGTAGCAACCTGGTTGAAACGTCTAACAGAGACAACTTTTTAAATATATATTTTATCTACACAATGCTTGTGTACAATTATTCTATTTGATGATTATAGTTTGATAGAAAAACATGAGACTACCAAACACAAGAAACATACGTACTGTCCTATATATAATGGACTATGAGCTATCACATACCCCTCAAAAAGAATCGGGTTGTCTCTCAACCCCCCCCCCCAAAAAAAAAAAAGCAAAAAATGCCACCTCCACTGGACACAAGGGCAGTGCAGCACTGGCTTTCAGCGATAATTAATACGAAACACAGTGAGACACTGCTAATAATTTGGGGTGCACCCACCCAAATGTGATAAGTATTCTAAAATTATTACAGTACATTCTGTATCTTTGCAATTTCTTATCTTTAGCACCATCATTAGAGAAAATTAGGCGAATGAATGCAAACAATTTTGTTATTAGGTACTTGTGCTGCTGAAGCTTCTCATGCTGAGCCCTAGGATGAATCTCACTTTATATGAGTGCTTAATTATAACATTGTTGATATTTTAGTATAGCACTGCTTAGATAATTCGGCATTTTATTGTTTGTGTGGACAGTAGCGTAGCCAGCGTCGATAATTGAGCGGGCGAATATTCATATATGTTCTGCACTATTAATTTCTTTTAAAATCGATTGTTTTTAAGGTCTGTGAACATGAATATATGAATATTTGCCCCTCCAATTATCGACGCTGCCCACGCCAGTGTGTGTGGACAATTATTATTTTATGATGAATGATGAAATCTAATGATATACTGTAAATATATGAACCTAAAATACCTAATCGTCCAGGTGAATTCTTCTGTACTTATCCACTCCACATCTTGTGTGTGACTGTTGACAGAGTTGTGGTCTACATTAGATTCAAATTCAATTTCGTTTTGTGGACGTGAATAGATATCCACATCTTCGCCTATTACTTCAGTATTATCAAGCTCTTCTGCAGCAATGGGACGACTTTGATTGTTGGCGATTTGACTCGCTGTGCCGACGGTGTCCACAACTTTCACATGTTGTACTGGTGCTTGTATATCAAAGAAAGAATTAAGTTTTTTTTTACCTCGAGCAGCCCCCGCCTGATCTAGCAACTTCCGCTTCTGTGCAGAAACCCTATCTTTTTTAGACATTCAAATAATCTTCGAGAAACTGAATTAAACATTATGATATTAAATGCTTCATCGATTTTGGCGCCTTTGCTTTGATGACCGCGCCAAATTTCGTCAAGACTTTAGTCCATCAGTACGTCATGTTACACGCAATATAATGTACAAATAATAATATTCCAAGGAGTGAGACACGACTTGAAGCAAAAACAATGCTCAATGGTTCAAATAAGTATTTTGTTTCTGTCAAATCTGTTTCGTTCTGCACCCATTGTGCACCCGTAGTGCACCCGTAAAGTTGTGAAGATAAAAGGCAACGGGTGCAACTGCACCTGCTGCACCCGTGGTTCCGGCATCCCTGTATTCATTCAAAGTAAAACAATTCATATTATTGTCATTTAGCCAAGTCTCAGTCAGACCTATTATCTGAAATGATATATTCAAAGTGTCAATTAAATTTTTGAAAGAGTCAAATTTATTTGCTATGCTTCTTATGTTTAGATGCATCAATGGAAATTTTCCTTGTATATTTTTTGTTTCAATCCCTGTTTTAAAATCCGTTGGTAGGAAATAATCACAACATATATTATTTGTGTTGAAACAGGTATCAAGGTTAATATAATATTATTGCCGGAGAGAGTGCTATATTTTGATTTGTTTGAAAAGGATTAAATCTTAATTGGCTTAGCCTATCCATATCAACTTTGGCTTAATCTGATTGTAGAACCCAATGTTTCAAATTCACTATTAGTAAGAGCATGAAATGGAAAATAGTTCTCATATCTACCATGCTTTGTTGTAACTATGCAAAAGGTCTGCAAGTATCTGACACATATCTGTTGCAGCACTGCAGCATAACTGCAACAAGGTCTACAATATCTGCAAAATATCTGCATAAAAGTTGCAGATATTTTACAGATATGTTGATTATCTGTTAACATATCTGCAAAATATCTGCATAAAGTTGCAGATATTTGCAGATATGTCAATTGTCTGTCAAAATATCTGCAAAATATCTGCACAAAAATTGCAGATATATGTAGATATGCCAATTGTCTGTCAATATAGTTATACAGTATCTGTAACTACACAGCAAAAAATAATTTCTTATATATTGAGAAAACAATTCTTACTTCAAGAAAATATTTGTTGAAATGAGAAACTAATTTTCTTAATTAGAAAACGGATTTTCAAAATGAGAAGTACTTGATTTGCAAGACATTTTTTCTTGAAATAAGGAAAATTCTCTTAACATATCTTAAATTACATTTGTTTTCTTGAAATATGAATGTTTTCTTACGATTTTGTCATCAGAAAATTTTTAAAACAAGAAATCAAATTCTCAACATAAGAAATAATGGTTAATAATAAATAATTTTTACTTAAATTTTCTCGAAGAATGAAAATAAATTTGTTAAAATTTAAGTATAACATCTTTTGCAATTTTTGCATATTTTTCCAAAATGATATATTTTCCTCAATACTGGTATTTTTTTAACAAGATGTCACATGTCATCCTCGATTTAGTTTCTATATGGGTTAGTATATTCACATTACTGTAATTCTATATGGGTTAGTATATTCACATTACCAAAAATGAAATATCTTCTTTTTACATTAAACTGTAATTTAAACGTGTGCTGCTATATTTCTTGTCCCTCCAACAAGGGATTTGTGCAACTAGACCCAGGACTTTGGGAAATAGCTAAATAAATATACAAATTCTCTTCTGTCATATTTATCTTTGTTAATTAATTTGTTATTAAAGTAAGTTTGGGACAAAAATATTGTTTTATTTATATTAAAATGCTACATTTCCCCTCTTTAGGAAAGGAGACCTTGCCCCACCCCCTTTCCATCATCCCTGATACCATATCACTACATTCTAATTTAATTTCTAAAGTTGAGTTCTTTCCATGTTTTATTGAATCATTGTAGAGAATTTTCATTTTCCGAGAATTTATTATAAATAAATTAACCGTCAATAACTGATTGAAAACATTTGTGAATATTCCTTATATTTGTAGAGCTAGAAACTATATTACATGCCTTACATGACAACTGAAGCAATAGTTCGCGCATTGCCTGGAGGCCTGGTACCTAGTTTAAGTGTGGGAGCGCAAAGTATCATGGGATAGCGTCGTTTCGAATTTTTGTGCTAAAAATTTGAAAGCACATTTACATGTCTTACATGGTGAAGAAATTTATTGAAATTTCAAACCCAAACGATGGAAAAGGCATGGAAAAGTTCGTAAAATGTTATTCAGTTCTCACAGGTAAGAGTAGTTTTATTTTGACTTGTTATTCAAGCACTTTAAATTGTGAAAGAATGTAGTGAAAATATGATTGTTACTTGAGCCATGTGTCTGAAATTCTGTTGAATATAATTTTGAATTTGCCGCGTCAATTTGCATAAGAAACATACAAAATGTTGGTTTCTGGCAAGGAAAGAAAGAATAAAATATCAATTCGAATCTATTATAGTAAATTCTGTACATACTAAATTGTGCACTAATGCACTATTAATATCAAAAATTTAGCAATAATTGTCTTTGGCATTAATGGCATATACAGTAATAATTTGGCACTTTTCTAGACCTTTGTCAAGGGTGTATATTAAACTTAATAATAAAACTATATGAAATAATATATTAAACATACTTGTGCTTTTAACAATACGAAATAATATATTAAACATTTGAATGCTGTTAAAGATATGTTAGCATTTTAATACATGAATAAGGATTGTAATACAGAAGAATTACAGAATTGAATGTGATATATCAGTGTATTTATCCTTAACCCATTAAGCTGCAACTGTGTTGCTTTACTTTTCCTAATGCCAGACAATTTTACTTGTCAAGGGGAGAGTCTTGCGCAGTAAGCTGGAGGATGTACGAGCACTGAGACAATGCCTCGAATGTTCTCTTTATATATTTTCAGATTAATATTGGAACTGGGTTATAGCCTAGCTCCAAATATTGTTCTCAAGTCACAACAATCAGATCTGGATTGAGTTGACAAACTGGTGTTGTAAGGTAAGAATTAACAAGAATAAATAGTCTGCTTTTAGTTAAAATGACAAACTGGCCCAGCTAAGGTGGCCACCCAGGCCAGACAAATCAGTCTCGATCGTATAAACAGCCCCTACAAAAATTTAGTAACTAGTAACAACATAATTACACATGAATCCTGTGATTTAAGGCCTGTTAACACAGACACTGTGCTCAATTTTGGTACCTGTAACATGTTTACCATGCTTGGCCCTATTCATACAGGCCGAGCACAGATAAATTTGGTACAGGCACCAGTTTTATCTGTGCCGTACTAAAAACTGAGCATAGTGTACAACAGGGGCCGGTTGTTCAAAGGTGGGTTAGTGCTAACCCTGGGTTAAATTTAACCTGCTGTTTTAGTTCATGTATTTCTACAAGTCTGTTTCAAAACATCAAAAAAATAAACTCCTATCGATCCCGACAAGATATCTGAAGAAATATTTTCAAATTTATAGACAAGCTGTCAGGAAGTTTGGATTGAATTTTAGGTTAACCTAGGGTTAAGCTACTGTAACCCAGCTTTGAACAACCGGCCCCAGGGCTTTAGTAGTTTGGTGCTTCAATAATCTAAATTATGCCAGAAGTATGAAGGGTCAGTGTGCAATAGCCAATTTTCTGTCATGAATGAGTCATTACAGTATGGTACAGGTACAGCTGTCCATAGGCCTGCAATAATGCAGGGGGGGGGGCTGTAGCTGGACCCATTGACCTGCAATTTGGCCTAATGTGCTTTGTCTTGTTAAATTAATTTACTCTGTCTTGTTAATTTACTCTGTCTGATACCAAACAATTTTAAATATATTTCCATGCTTCATACTAAGTCCAAAAAAAGAAATGCCTGGGTTTCTATTTCTCATATGCAAAACTAATATCTCATATAAAAAGATTAGGGTTGGTGATTTCTTTGGCCTAACTCATTAGTAAGTCCTAATGTCTCCTGTAATATACTTTACAAAAATAGTATTAAATCAAATGTAACCTAGTAGATGGTTAATTAAGCCAATTATATATCTGGTAACCCATTAGACATAGCTACCATAAGGGAATCCCCTATTTGGCCTAACACTATCTAGATTATTCTTGCTGTCTCAATGCCAATTAAATCTAAAACATATTATATTTATTTTATTTTTTATTTTACAGATTTTGCCATTTAACACAAACTATTACACAAAATTAGTTACACAATAGATTACATGGCTGGAATTACCACACAGAAAAAAAATCTGATTTTATCAATTCCTATTTTTTTCAGCTTTTGGTCTGGATGATACAGTCTATGGAAAGACAGCTGCTATGCAGTACAAGGTACAGGATCAATGCTGTGGGGCTCGAAGAGGAGTAACTAAAAGCAAACCAGCTGAGTGAGACTTGACATTAACAATGAATGACTTTTAGGTACTCATTATTTATTTCTGGCCATGTATATAAATAAAATGATATAACATTAGGAAATTTTAAATAAGTGTAGGTTATAATAGTATAAAGTGTAATTACTCTGCCCCAGGGGCCGGTTGTTCAATGCTGGACTAGCGCTAACCCTGGGTTAAAATTTAGCCTGCTATTTTAGTTTGTGTATTTCTACTGTACACGTCTGTTTATTTTAAACTTCAGAGAAGAAAACTCGTATCGATCCAGACAAGATCTCTGAAGAAAGATTTCTACTTTTATAGACAAGCTGTCAGGTTAACCTAGGGTTAAGCTAATCCAGCCTTGAACAACTGGCGCCTGGAGAAAATTTGATTGTACAGTGCATAATTGTATGTGTAACCTATAATTATATATTTACTAATAAATACATTTAATATTCTGATCTAGTATTTCTTCATATTAAATTATTATGGCTTCAAGTGAACATGACAGAGGTACAGTTGCAGCAACTTGATGTTGCAGAAGTAAGAGGAAATAGTTTTATGCAAGAAATAAAACTCACTTGGTGACAGTTATGTGACATATCTGCTTGGTAGATAATATACAGATAATTCTATCTGTAGGGAAACTATACTGTCACATAACTGTGACAGATATGTTATTGGGCCAAATTCCTATATGTTGCAGATATGTGACAGATATCTGTCAATATAACTGTGACAGATATCTGTTACATAACTGTGACAGATATCTGTCACATAACTGTGACAGATATGTTATGGGGCCAAATTCCTATATGTTGCAGATATGTGACAGATACTTTCGTACATATATTTTGCAGATATTTTACAGAACTGTGACATGTATCTGCCACATATCTGTCAGTTTGGTAAGGGATATGCTATTTAAAAAGATAAAATACTTGCATTTTAAAGAGTTTTGAATCGGATATCTCACTTGTCTTGAAAGAAGTGTATGAAATATGATATAAGGAACGAAAGCTTTATGCTGGTTTAAAAACGATACCATCAATAATGCACCTATCAATGTTAAGCCCGAGGGGGGAGGCAGGCAACATTAGGGGGTTTGACAAAGGATGCCATCCCCAATGTTGGTCATTTGCTCAGTGATGTTTGCCCGAGTTTGGGGACATTTGATAACATGCTGTGATCACAGAGTACATTAAGGGACATTTGATCACTTTTTGGACAAAAAGGCCTGGTCACCAAATCTTCTCCACAGGGTGTTGAGGTTTTCAAAGATGGCGAAAACAGCAAAGGTACGTAAAAACATGATTTCTCATGAATTATTATTTGTTTGAAAACATTCAAAGTCAATTTTTGCTTATAGATGAAACCATTTAAAGTGTGGAATGCGAAGCATTCTAAGAATCTTATTGTTGCGACAAATTCATTGGAAGAACTGACACGTTTAACAATTTGGCATTTTACGTATTTTGATTGGCATAGGGCGAAAATGTAAACAAACATGCTAATTATATACTCTCCCTTCTACTAATAAACAAGATACATTGATGTGGGGTATTTGAACAGGAAGCAAAGAAATAACTGGGGTATTTTGATGAGTTTGACCAGTGCAGGTTTCTGAAATATGGGATGTTTGACAAAATATTTCAACAAAAATTCAAATCCCCTATTGTCGCCCGCCCTCGGGCTTAACATTGATAGATTCATAATCAGTTTGTCCCATACGATTTTTGCACATTTACCAGCACTTTTTTAAACTAGGAATATAAAATATTGCTCAGCGATTCCGATCCCCCATACCTTTTAGCTTTCTTGCATTTAAGCTGATGTGCTGCTTATCCTGATGAAAGTTGAATTTTACAACTACTGGTCGCGCTTTCCCTGATCCTCTTCGTGGTTTCCCCAAACAATGGTCGATTTTATCTTTTCTTGCACCATCTTCCATTTCCATCTTCTCTTCCAAAAGTTTGTGTATGATATCTGTTGCATTTTCTTTTTCGGTCTCTTGTATGTTGAAAAAAAGAAGCTTATCACGCATTGACCTTGCTTTAAGGTCAACAACGTAATTTTTTTTAAAATTTTCTTTCTCAAGCTTGTGGGCATGCGGGCATTACCTGCGAGGAAGGTTTACCATAGGCAAGGTCAGTGAGGAAGTTTTAGTGGTCAACAGTCTCAAAGTGAAACAAATAAATCATAGTTAATAGGCAGTTAAGGCTGACAAGTTGTGGTGATACTATTGTGATATAGTACCTATAACATATGACTATGACATTGGAGAATACTGAGAACACAATAACTGAAAATATTCTGTAAAATTAAAATGTATAAGTGTCAAGCATCAGAGGCGCCTTAAACCATTGCACCGCAAATAACAGGAGGCTATTACTAAGAGCTACTCATCATGGTTACAATAAGAAATTCACCTTGAACATTATTATATTATTCAAAGATTATTTGATTACATGATTCCAATGTTTTTAGAGAATAATTAATAGTTATAAATTAAATGAACCATCATTGCTGTAGCAACTAAATGTTGTAATAATTATAGAAATATGGCCAAGGTGAAATGTTGCAAACTGCCACAAAAATTATAAATAAAGCTGAGGAAGAAATTTTAACATGTGTGATGTGAGTCTGATGAAAATAATATAGCTTGGTTACTGAGGTGTGTAGTTGTTATACATATTTAATACAGATCGACAAAATGTATTGAGGTCCTATAATCGAAATCATTGTTCACATACCTGATACCTACACTGTCAATTCCCACAAACTATAAGATAACCATAAGTATATGGCAGGATTGGCAGTGTCTGTTATAGAGATTATATTGCCATTGCCATTGATTTTCAACCATTCCAAACATTGTCATTGATTATAAACTGCCATGCAGGGCACTATACTGCATGGTTTAAATTTAGCTCTTTCCCAGCTAACACACAACGTAATCACAACGTTGGTAGAAGGTAGTAGGAATGTTAGGTCGGACCTAACTTTATCACGACATTCGTACGTTTTTATGTTCTTGAGAATATAAATTCATCTGACAAACATTGTAGCGACGTTGAAATTCGATGTGCTGCGCATCAAGACGTTCAGCCAACAAGTCTACAACGTCATGTTTTGACGTTAATGCAACGTTATAAAGTAACATTCTGCACAGACATCTGTGCAACATTAGAGTTTAACCGTGGTTCAACGTTACAACATGACATGCCAACAACGTCTGTGCAATGTTATATTTTACGATGATGCAACGTTTCTTTGTGGCGAGCTAAACATACGCTGAAACATTGCAACAACGTTTGTACAACGCTATATTTTACGCATAAAGCAACGTTACAGCATGACATTCTATCAACGTGTGCGCAATGTTAAATTTTTACATTGAAGTAACGTTTCTTTAAGTGACGAAATAAGCGTACGGTGGAACATTCCAGCGGCGTTTTCGCAACGTTAAGCTATGCACGTTTTCAAATATGAGTATTATAAATGTATAACGTTGAATCTATATAATTATATTATTATTCAATTATAGACTAATAATTATAATAATAAAAGAATTATTAGAATTAATACTAAATATTCGACAATAATAATTGTGATATATATATATATATATATATATATATATATATATATATATATAAATATATTATATATATATATATAAATATCACAATTAGCCGATAAATTGGACCTAATAGCTAACTCAATCGCGAAGAAAAATTGATGTGACAAACGCCAACTAGAAAGGGTTGAAAAGAACGTCAGGCTTTCTAGTAATTAATAGCGTCGAGCTCACCCAGAGCTCTGAATGCTATTAATTACTAAAGAGCCTGAGTATGAGGCTGGTCAGGATATATATGAGGGCAATCAGAGGAGGGGGATATAATTTACTGTCTGCATGACGCGTTTGAGTAACATTTTTAATTGTCCAAGCATCACGCCTGTCAAACGTTACATTTTAACGTTGAAGCAACGTTACATCGTCACATCTTTTATCTTTTTACCCCAGGGCATCTCATAACAATTCATACCGCCTGAGCAAAGGTTAGATATTAATGGTAAACCAATCGGAGCAAACCTTGTAGAACGCCGGGCGCTGATTGGCTGAGCTAATGCTGTGCGCAATATGTGTTTTGACTGTTTTCTCGTCTCGCCGTCTCGGGTTTCACTTTACCTCGCCAGTCGTCGACCGCATTTATATTAGTATACTTTCGGACAATCTGGTTTCAGTTTTTTTGCAATTCTTTGCGATATTTGCGAGTTTCATCGTTTTTAATGTGGTAGTTACTGGGGCTAAAACTTGTGTTTATAGTTGATATTACGCTGTGTTTATTACGCGGCGTATATTACACAGTTATACTACATTTAATATTTATATTCTATATGTGCTTCGACCGCATCGAAGATTCAAATATCTATAGTATTCTGAATCTTTGTTTGTTTGCCGTTTTGCGCTCGACAGTCGTAACCAGGTCGTCTTTCTCGTTCACTAGGGGTATGTTTTTGACAGGTTTTTAAAATACATACACGTGTATGATAGTTTATTGTATAAAAGTATTACCATATCTTGCGAGGAAGAAGGACGGCGGTTGTTGCTTTGACTCAAGATCAAAGATGGCCGCCACAAGTCCTTCGCTTAAATTAATTAATAGCCTTATAAAAATATTCAAAAAAGAAAATCTTGATCATGATCTATACAAATTAATTTTAAGTCAGACCTGGAAAATTTAAGTTTGATTTGCTTAATAACAAATTCATACCCAAGCATATACACTTGCATCAGGTAAGACAGTGAGAGTGACCACAATTATTTATGGCAAATTATGCAAAAATATAAATGTTTGACACACAGGAAAATATATTAAAATCGCAACAGACCAAAAAGGAGGGTTTTAAGAAGAAGTAATGGACACTCGAAAATAGAGAAATCAAGTCCAAAAATACAGATGATCTACATCAAACTAGGATTGAAATGGATTGCAATAACAAAAATAGTGAGTATCACATTATATTGTCATTAACATTTACAACTTGTCATATTCTCAAATTTTTCATTATTTTTATTTCATATTCGTGTAACTTCAATTTAAACTTCTATCTCTAAGTTTACAGCTGAAAACGACTGAAACAAAGAGCCTCTCGAACCAGGGTATCTTTTAATAGGACGGTGGAAATATTTACATACCATTGGCTTTTCCCAACCTGGGGACCCCGGCCAATAGTAGGCCTGTGTAAAACTAGTTTATAATGTTACGCTACTTCCCATCCCATAGGATGTACATTATTTTGCAAATTAAGTCCCTGCTCCCATACCTTGTTGTCTCTACAGGCCTGCAAATTAGTGTTAGTAATCAGACATTGTCCGGTCAAATTTTACTTTTTGTCCGATCAAAGTTTTTTATGATCGGACATATGTGACTGACAGATTTAGGCTGGTCAAATCTCCAATCTCAAAAAATTGATTTTGAACACAATTTCATTAATGAAACCAAAGCAATATAAACAACAATCTTTCATTATTTTTTGGCTGCATATTTAAGTCGTAAGATTTAATTACAAATATAAATTTTCTTCTTATAACTCTTATAACATGGTAGAAATTAAGGTTGTGTATGAGGTGAACCATTATTTACTGAAGATGCAGTAGGACTTGTAGATTTATACTCAGTTTTAGATGCACTGCAGTGCAGATAATCATGACCAGCCGAAATACATTGTGCTAATATGAAAAAGACCATGAAAAATTTTCCTTCCTCCATTGTCCGAGAAAACCGATAAATGGCCGACCACTTTTTGTCTTGATCGGACATCTGTCCTTCCAAGCAAAATAATTGTTTGCAAGCTTGTTCTATAATCATATATACATGTAAAAGGAAAGTTTGAAACAATAGAAAACATTGTTTCTAATTAAAGTTGCTTCATTTCCCCTGTTGTTGAGGGAATTGACAGCGTAAAGTTTCAAATTTCCCTTGTGTCTTGGGTAAAAATTACATTCAAAGTCCCTTCAAATTGCCCCTGCCACAGCTCGCAGTCCTGAGGGTGGGGAAAGCTGATGACATACATGAAATACTGTAGCAGGGGTTTATACAGTATACTGTACACTCTATACAGCGATATCTGGTACGTCAAGAGCCAGTACAAATATTCAAGTGCAGGACAGTACATGCAGAGGTAATTTAAATTTTTCTATTGGATTTGCTGAAATGTGTCATATATTGGCGAGATGGCGTGAGCTGATTTGGAGTGCCGTAATGTTTTAACTGAAATGAATCGTGTGTGTGTTACAGGAGGTACTGTACAGGGGCCGGTTGTGTGAAGGCCAGATAGTGCCATCCACCGGATAGTGATTTTTTCAAGCTTTGTTAAATCAGTCGTTGATTGGTTTTACTTGTATTAAAGTTTAGAACTTATAAGTGAAATGTTTTTTCTACTTCTTGTCTCGCTTATATCCGTTTTCACAGTTTTTCAAGCATTGTACAAATTTTGAAAAATCACTATCAGGTGGATAGCGCTATCCGACCTTTATACAACCGGCCCCAGGTATCTAACTTTAATCGAGTCTTATTTGTTCATTTTGTTTTCGATTTATTGTCAGGTTCAAGTCCCAACATAACTGGTCAGGATCAAACTCCAAGAGTTATCAAGCGAAATCTTTCCAGACAGGAGCAACCTGACAGTATGTGCTCATATTTTATTATGTTAATTTAAACAAAGTTATTGTTACTGAGCACATGTACCTTGATCTGTTTGGGTAAATAAATTAGGCTTATTTGCATCAATACAATAAGTCAAGAGGAAATGCAAGTCAATGATAGTTAATAATTTTTTCTGTGTTGGTGTAATGCACTCAGGTGAATATAATGCTTGTGATGTTACTCTGAGTGTATATCCACACCGGGCAGGCTTGATATACACTCAGAGTAACATCACATGCATCATATTCACCTGATGGTATGATGGTATATTTTCAGACAAAATGTGAACACCATGAGTGCTTCAACTTTGTGATATCCCAAAGTTACTGAATATGATAAGCAAGCTGACGGCCTGTAGAGTTGGGTACTGTAGGTTGTAGAGGGATTTCGTGTGAATTGAGTGGGATCTGAAAATTTGCTAACAGTTTTCAGATCGATGTAATTTCCAGTTTGCTTGAGAATCCTGGTTTTAAGTGTATATACAACTTACAGTATAAGGTAAAAAACTAAATGAAAAGGTAAGATATGCGACACTACAGTCCAAAGGTTCTGTTTGAGTACCGTACAAATATTAAGAAAAACAAAAGTTTGCTGTTTGCTTGAATATGTGATTGTTTACTTATGTATTTATTTCAAACGACCGCTAGGCTTTCAACGATCTGTCCTTGCAAAACTTGACATAATGATAGAAAAGCAAAGTGAAGCCTTATCAATATTGCAAGTCCTTCTCGGTGCCACGAAAGGTGTGAGTGGTCAGGATATGCTGGATGATGTTCTTCCCAAGCCTATTGATTCTCCCGAAGAATTAGAAGAGATGTCTGCAGGCCTTTCTGACGAAGACGTTAGAAAAAAAAGGTACATATACTCCTATTAATTTTGATTATTGCTTTTCAACAATGTCAATGTTGTGGCAATTGTTAAGAGATCTGACCACGCAACGAGAGACCCTAAATCTGAGTGTTTGGTGCATTTCGTTGACGTGTAACAAGTTGTATTCTGAAGTGTTCAACCGGGATCATTGTGGGAAATTTAACTTACATGTAGATGTACTGTAGGTCCATCGCAGGAATGGAACCTACGCCCCCGCGATTCCGGTACAATACCACTAAGCTACAGAATAGTTGCTGTATGGCATGAAGATCTTGTATACATGTGCAGCAACCTCGTACCTAGAGTCTTTCCTTTTGGGGAGAAAAGACCCTGGTAGATGTTTGTCACGTTATCTGCTAAAATCTACCAGATTACTGATTAACTAAATAACAAATTAAACTATAAAAATCATCCAAATATCAAATATTTATTGACCTCATCTTGTGACCAGCGTCTATCAGGGTATTTTCTCTCCTCGCCAAGAGGAAAGACCCTGGGTACGAGGCTGTATGTGCAGATGCGAGTTGTGAAAAGGTAAATTAAGCATGTTTTATACGTCGAATTTCGGTTGCGTCGAATGCAATTCAAACAATAGATAACGAAGCTTATGAGGTTTATCATCTCATTATCTTGTTGTCTTAATTGCATTCGACGCGACCAAACGAACTTGGCCTTAAATGAGTGTTTGGTGCATTTCTTCGTCGTGTAACGAGTAGTATTCGAAGGTGGTTGGTATTTGTCGAGGGTAATGTTATATACAGTATATAAATTTTTTATGGACCTAACCGGAAACATTGCGAAAATACAACATAGGTGTTCCATGTTAAAAACATTGTTTATAATAATATCATCCTGGACAAATACCAACCACCTCAGACACATCAAGGAAATGCACCAAAAACTCATGTAGTTTACTTTTTGAGGCATATACAGTAGCCTATCCCTCAAATCAGTGATATTAATTTGTTCTCATTTATCTACTTTTGTAGTTACATTTCTTGGTTGCCTTATGTGGACACAGCTGTCCCGAAAGCATACGGCGAATTCTGGCCAAAATTGGGACCAATAAACTTTGGTCGGACTATAGCCTGAAGGGGAGAAAAGCCAAGCGGTCTTTCAAAAATCTTGCAGTCTGCACGATCGTGATTAGTAAGTGTATTATTTATATATATTTTTCTATATACTGATTATTTAGAGCATGATCAAACGTGATGCGAAAATAGT
Source organism: Paramuricea clavata (assembly GCA_902702795.2). Classification (NCBI taxonomy): domain Eukaryota; kingdom Metazoa; phylum Cnidaria; class Anthozoa; order Malacalcyonacea; family Plexauridae; genus Paramuricea; species Paramuricea clavata. The sequence continues at coordinate 24,636 of CACRXK020000707.1, read as the reverse complement.
GGCCATCGATCCAACAATCAACATTGATAGCATGCATCAAGAGAATGTCAGTAAAAAATTATGAACGTTTATAGTCCTCTTTTACTAATTTATGTCCCAGATTGTCCAAATCTGTAAGAATAAAATGAATAGTTTACTTTTATATTAACGCTTGTTTTTCGCCTAAATAAATTATTCCGTAGAGTTTAGTACCCCCATTTTATTACATATACTTTATTCTTAATAATAGTGACGTAAAATTAGTTGACTGCATCTTCAACGACTAACTTTGGTGGCCAACAGGCATGTCAAATCGCCCTTTTTGGTTAAGGCTTTATATGCGCCAGTGTAGACAAACTTTCTGAATAAATAAACATGGTTAAAACAAGGACATTATACAAGCGTAAACTCTGTTCAGTTTTCGCTCAAAATTGTGGCAAAAATAGTTTTTGACTTCAAATTCAAAACTTCTGTTCTTCCCTCCCAACTATTACTGTTTCCCAACGTGTAATCTTGCTGGCGAAGAATTAATTATTTGCCAGTTTGTTGTTTCACTCACATATTAACCCATCGTATTTTCATTTTTGGATATAGTGTTATTAGTGTATAAAGTATAGTATATGTACAGTATATCGACATATCTTGCACGGCATTAGCAATTCGGCACAATCGGGTGCCAATATTTGCCAATCATATGCATGCATTAATTGCGATAATAAACTGGTAGTAGTGCTTGCGCTTGTCGCGTTATACCATAACTACAGTATATTATATTAATGCTCAAACGATTCATTTTAGAGGCCTGCCTCAGAGTTCATAAAGGCATTGGGGAATTGGACGTCGAGGAGCAAATAGCCGAATATTTGAAACATGCTCCGAACAAGGCTGGTGGCTCCAGATATAAGGTATACTGTATATATTTTTACATTGTAGTCAATGCACTATATATACAGGCATTTGTATATATCAACCTACAGATAATTAAGTTATCTGCTACAGAAAATTGAGTTATCTGCTACATATTATTCAGTTATCTGCTATACATATAATTACTCAGTTATTTGTAGGTTGAGCCAGCGGCTCGTAATTTTATAGCAAGCGGTACGTTAACATGACACTTGAATAAAAACAAGTAAAATTAACATGAACGAACGACGTTTTTGGGAATATTTTTTTGCAAAAAGCAAAACGACATATTTATGCAAAAAGCAAGTGACATATTTATCCGAATTTTAGCAAGTAAATGTGTTTCCATTAGTTTTGTTTCGTTACTGTAGTATTCTAAATCATTGCACTGCTTTTTTATAAGAACCAAACGCTATTTTTTTCTGCAACCAAGCATTGTACGTCGAAGGAGATAAATGAAAATGCAATATGTATAATTGTAGTGTTTTTCGTTTGCAGGATCGTAAAAACGAGTGATCAAGTGACTGCTGAATTGATTGCGTTGCAATATCATGTCAATACAGTACATCAAGAACATACTATATATATATATTTGAATATTTTTAGAAGATTTTTGTAGTTGAATAATAAACGAATATGCATTCATTCAATTCTTCTCATTTACTTACTTAATTTTTAAAGTTATAATGTAAATGTTAGTTCGACCTTCCTGGAACATACGTTTTGGTAATATTTAAGTCATTTATTTTATGAAATATCAAAGCACGATTCGCATGAATCAATCGTACTATGACTTTGGTATTTTAGAAAATATAAACGGCTTAAGCTAGTAGATTTAAGTAGATGACCAAAACGTACGTTCCAGAAACGTCTATACAGCTTGTTGTTGAAGCATAATCGCAACGTTATTCCTAACGTTTATATTACGTTTTTCGGAGTTCACAAAATAACTTTCCAACAACGTTAAACGTCCAACGTTGTATATACATTGCTGGTCTAACGTTGCAGCACAACGTTAAGCCAACGTAAAGTCGCAACGTTATACTATTAACGTTGTCTGCATGTTGTTCGTGGGACGTTGCTTGAACGTTGTGGGAACGTAAAACGCTACGTAATACCCAACGTTGGTGCTACGTTTTTAGGAGTTCACAAAAAAACGTTACCACAACCAAAAATTATAACGTAGTCCGGACGTTCGACGAACGTTCAGATAACGTTGCGACAACGTGATTGTGTTAGCTGGGTATTCTGTCTCAGATAAGACTGTCAATTAAGGTACCAAATTCGCAATGTTTGGCTTTGTTTTTCGGATCGGTAGCAAAAGCATCGATTTTTCAGTGACCTTGTGAAAAATTGGTGGTGTATAAAAGTTAAACTATTTCGTGGTTCACAGTAGTTCACAGTACTATTTGAATTTGTCTTTCAATATATCTATTTTTTGTTTGTCCCCATTCTTGGCAAAGTCGAAGGCGTTAAATATAGCACGAGCTTCTTCTCCAGCTATGTGTAGAAACGTGGCACACTGAACTTTCTCGCTTTTTTCACTGATTTCACCAGTGATGAGGAAGAGTTTGAAGTTTAATAAAACCTATTTAATCCCACTCCTGACACCAAAACCAGAACCCTAATCAGAATAGAGTATTGCCTTTTAAATTTACTTTGTTTTATAGCTTTATTTTCTGCTTTAGACAGTTTATTGTGTGAAAGGAATAGTGTATTGCATGAAACGTATAGTCCCAAATTAAGAGACGTTGCCAGAGAGCTTTGTAAGTAAGTAATAATACACCACTTAATTTGATAAATTGAAGTTTACATAAATTGAACATATATTCAACGTTTAATTTGTTGTAATATCTACAGTCATAATTGAAATGGTTTTTAGTGATATTGTCGAAAGCTCGGTTTTAAAACATTGTTAAGTTACAATTTGTAACTATATATTTAGTGTATTATATACAACCGATTACCGGTATAACATATGTATTAAGCTAAAAGTATTACCATATTTAGTTGTTTTGACAAATGTGCCTGTCACATAGTTGACATACTAATCTTTTCTTTTTATTCATCAGTTTGGAAATAAAATTTTGAATATACAATAGCAATAAAAAAACATTAGTTAAGAACTTTCCTTTGTGAACAATTTGTTATGACATTTATTAAGTCTAAAGTTTGTTCGTTCACTGCAACCAGGTATATCAATCATGTTTCACTCGCTACTCTGGTTTAAATATATGATTACAAAGCCCAGTTGAATTGTAGTCAAGACCACATACTTTGTGTTTGAGGGCTGTTATTATCAACAGGTAATAAAAAACCCATTAGTTAAGAACTTTCCTTCATGAACAATTTGTTATGACATTTATTAAGTCTAAAGTTTGTTCGTTCACTGCAACCAGGTATATCAATCATGTTTTGCTCGCTACTCTGCTTTAAATGAATGATTACAAAGCCCAGTCGAATTGTAATCAACACCATATACTTTGTGTTTGAGAGCTGTTATTATCAACAGGTTTTTGTAACAGCAATGTGGTCACCAAGTATCGGCAGTAATTGCTAATTTAGTAATGGAAGATGTCGAACAAAGAGCTTTAGCTTCTGTTCTGGTATCTCTATCGTTTTGGAAACGTTTCGTCGATGATGTCATCTCTATGGTTTCTAGAAATGAAATCGATATACACTTACCTTTTTTAGACTTGAATGTGCACAGAAGTTAGAGACTGATATTTATCGCAATCCCACACACACAGACAAATATTTGTCATATGATTCTCATCACCCAGTAAGCCATAAAAGATTAATAAAACTTTGCTTCAAAGAGCTGAATCCTTGCCTTCAAAGAGTGATTCTCAAGCTAATGAACGTGAATATTTTCTAAATGTTTTAGGGGGAAACAATTACCCAAAACGTTTTCTTAATGATTGCCTGAGATCACCTGTTTGTAGGAACAAAAATAACTCAGAGGGTGTTACCTCTGGTTGTCACAGAACCAATCAAGAGAATATTAAGTAATTGTAATGTTAAGGTTACTGAAAATAGGTCACTTTCTTGTAAACATCTACGGTAGGTTCTTATACGATGGGTTCTTATACGATGGGTTCTTATACGATGGGTTTTCCTGTATGTTAGCTTAGTCATTAATTTATTAAAATATTTTATCGTCCTCCCATTTCAAATCTTCCTTATTGCATGGTATACACATTTGGCAGTGGGATTCTTGTTTTTCCGATTACACCTTGTAAACTTTCTGTATGCCACACTATGTAAAAATCTAGAAGAAATGAAGTAATGGTATGTAGACAAATGCAAAAACTATTTCAATAAAATAGTATTTTATATTATTCATCTTTTGTGAGAGGGAATTTCTTCCTTATTATATGGTATGCACATGCGGCAGTGGGATTCTTGTTTTTCGATTACACCTTGTAAACTTTCTGTATGCCACACTATGTAAAAACCTAGAAGAAATGAAGTAATGGTATGTAGACAAATGCAAAAACTTTCAATAAAATAGTATTTTATATTACAAAGAACAACCCAATCTATATTGGCTATATATAGGAACTATACATACATATAGTTTCTGATTTTGGTTACACAAACATTTTTGAGATGTTGATGTGTATGGGAGACACTGGTCATGGAACAGTGTGCACCCCCATAAATACATCCCTGAAAGAGGAAAAAGCTGTATATGTTGAACAATCTGTTTAGTCGTTTACACAAATTTTAGAAACAATGGACCTTACCATTTATTCACTTTTGACCCAATGACCTATTTTAGCATGGCAGGCACACATGAAGGATAAATCTTCATTGTTTCCTGCATGAGTTTGTCTCTTGTAGATCTCAAGTCCAACCACAAGCTTATTCTTTACTCTCTTATGCACAAAACATGAGTTTTAATATCACATGAAAAAAAGGCCATTGGGTCAAAAGTAAATAAACGGTAAGGTCTATTGAGTTTCAATATAGCTAGGGAACTCTCCCATTAATGTTTAGTAACATTGTCTGGTTTTTTAGACAGAGTAAGATAAATATGAGCACATTATTGAGACACAGTGCAGCTTCCAACATTCCTCTCAATGGTCTATCATTATCTAAGTGAAATACGAAAAAAATGGTGTTCTGTAAGTTTACTCTGCCTAACACTGCTGATTAGGGAAAGTCCATGAACATATAGTTCCGCATGTTCCTTTGTCAAATAAAATTGCCTGGTGTTAGAGGGATTTGTAGGTAGGGTGCATAGCAGCTTATTATTAAATGGTTAAGGTAGCATCATTCCAGCTCACAACAGCAATATTGCATTCTTGCTAATTGCTCAAAAACTCCAGGCTACAATTTTCACATTTGCACCTAATATAAATTAAGTAATATTGACAACATGAGTGGCCTGCGCTTGGGTTGATGATCCTTTCACTGATGAGGAGTGGACAGAACAATATGAAGAAAACATGAGGGTGAAAAAGATCATTAAAGACGAGACGTTGAAGCGTTTGCATGAAACTACAGAACTTAATGAGTCATAAGTCACAAATTTTGTTTATACCAATACCAATAATACTATACAGTATTAGACTATACTATACTATTATAATAAACATATTTATGTTAAAGATTATTTCATGGCAAGGCATCATCATTGCTTGAAACCAGATATATCGGCTTCTATCCCTGACATTTCGTCATATTCTGATAAATAATCATTCTCTGATGCAAACGAAGAAGCCTTGATGCATCCGTTGAAGACATTGCAAAAAGATATAAAAAACCGTGAAGTATTGCTTCAAAATTAAAGCTTCTTTGTATAGTGAAGTATAGTGTTTACAAGGAGGCTTCACATGAGTTCACCTATTATTGACTCAGGTGCAACTCAACACATGACTTTAGAAAGAAATCGTCTGTCCAACTATGTGGAATTCAAGGAACCATGTAGTGTGTACCTCAGTGATCCTCATTGATAATAGATGAATCCTTGCATATGGAAAGGGAACCTATCATGTGAAAGCTGTTGTGGATGACCACATTCAACACATAGAATTGCAAGAAGTATTGTACCTGCCAGAGTTAGTTAAGAACTTGCTGTCAAGTCCATGCAATGGTGAAACATGATGAATTCGAAGATTTTAGCTGTGGGAGAGATCCAAGGAAACTTTTTTGTCTTGAATATTGTGAAAGAGCATGTGAGCATTGCCAAACAACAACCTGATACAGATCAGTATTTGTGGCACTGTAGACTTGGCCATCCGGGAAGGAGTCAACTAAATGATTTTCAAATCGAAGAGTTTTTCAGCACATTATTAAATTTTGCAATTCATGCGGCACAGATGAAGGTATCATCGAGTTTTCGGATGAAATTTTTTTAGATTTTTTATCTCTTGAGCATCGTAAACACACATAAGGTGATCTTGGTTTGGATTTCAAAGGCCATGGCTCCCGACATACTGTACATTGACTGACAATGTATTGCATGGTGGTATGAAACTTATTTATGTTAGCATATTTGCCCAACATTGCTCTTCAATACCACCATTATTGGCGATGTCAAACATAGTTAAATAATTCTGTTGGTTTATTTCATTGTGCGGCTGTGACACTTGTTTTGCCCGCTTTCGTTTTTTAGACTCACTATCTTTTTGAAGTCTTATTTGTCTTTCACTCTCAGTTTCTATTGACCGCTTTCTTTTTTTAGACTCTCTATCGTTTTGAAGTCTAATTTGTTTCTGGCTTCAGTTTCCTTTGACCGCTTTCTTTTATTATATGCATTAGTTTTGTTAAGTCTAGCTTGCTTATCACATTCATTTTCTTCTGAATGCCTTGACTCGTTGATATTCTTGATCTTTAAAGTGTATATGAAATGAAAATTTCGATATCGGGTTTTTTGCATTTTCTGAAAACAAACCTTGTTGAAAAATTCTAACCAGAAGTTTGTTAATTTTACGATTACAGTTCCCTTTTTCGACTATCTACTAGCGAAAGACTGCTACCTAGAGTTCCAGGCCTTGTAACGTATGCAGTATGACACGCCGTGTTTCACTATACGAAAACAACAAAATAACACAAACATCAGACAGTTGCCTTTATATTTCGCTATAAAAATGTCCGATAACGAAAGCTTTGAATCACAGACAGAGACAGAAGGGTCAACAGATAACGAGGACATCGCTGAGCAATCGTCTGTTGTTCAGCCATATCTATTTGAGCTAGTCGCATATAGTGACTACGAGGAAGACCAAACGGACAAAGACGGCATTCTTCATGATACTCTTGAGGCGAGATTTAAGAAAAATGTAGCTGTTAATTCATGGTAAGTAAAGTTATAAAAGTATTATTATATTAACCTGTTCCTGGACTATTTATTACCCTGTTTCGTCTGATATGCGAGTTTATTTTAAGGTGCTCATGTGGACATTGTAGCGACAAATTATTGCAGGACACTAGAGAATATAGATGCTGTAAGGAAATTTTGGAGTGCATTCACAAATTTATGTTCGAGGACAAGGACACAGAATGCATCACACAGCACTGGGATTATGCAGTAAGTTGAAAATGTTCTCGAGTGTGTATTTCATAATTTCCATACCCAGCGCAAGTGCAACCAGAAAGATATTGTCTGTCGCGGCTGCGTCTTGAACCTGAGACCTTCGAATTACTAGATCGACGCTCTACCAACTGAGCTACACGGTCAGACGGATTTATATTAAGACTGGAAATTATGAACTATATGCTGAATGTCATGAACGTACTAGTTTATATTAAAATTCAGCATCGAACCATACTAGTTCTGCAAGTGTTATGTTGGCCTATATGTTGTGTTATTGTTCACTCCGTAATATGATAATATAGTTGTCACCCATCAAACAGTAGCCTACTAGAGACACAGGGGCTTTTCTCCGATATAAAGTCAGGTAAAAAGTATCATAAACCAACAAGCAGAGCCCAAGATAATTAAATATCACTATTTCTTGTATATATTTGTATTCTAAACGATATCTTGCATTCTTTGTTATACAGTATGTCTATAATTTATCTTTTTATATATGTATATATTAGTATACTAATAGGTAATAATAGTGACTTGACTTAGCCTTGGGTAGGTAGGCAAATCTTATATATATTCCGACCATACATAAGTAACTTCTTTAGTATTTGCAAACATGAAATTAACGACTCACTGTTTAATTATTTAGATATCTTCGAGCAGTAGCATATCGTTGGATAGTCAGATGATATTTGGCATGCTGGGATGGGAGAATTCCAGACCACTTCCAGCATGCATAATAGTAAATGCATAAAAACTGCACTGCTTTATAGGGTTAGATAGTACAGATGCAAACAAGATTGCGTGCAAGTGCTGGTGTGAGTTTCGTCACATCGGTAGACGCGCTATCAGCCTGTGGCGCAAAATATGCACACGTTTCTTGCCGAGGTTTTCTAGAGGTGAGATAAATACTAATCAAATTCTGGTCTATTTTGTGTACAAAAACACGCAACTACATGTAATAGATTCTCAATGTGAACTTAACGAACGGTTGTGAGTGAATGTTTATTATATAATGAATTATGGAGCCCATCATTAGAAGCAGCTATATCAATTAATGAGTCCTTTTAGTCTTTTACCCTATTGTATTTTACCATGCTATATATATATATATGCAATTCAAAATTTGTTTGTTTTGGAATGGTCCATACTCATGCTATGGCATGTCAGTAAATGTAGATATTTAGTATTAATTTCCATGTTATGCTTACACTAGTTACTACAATGTTTGCCATAATTAATATCAGCTATAGCCTATAAAGCCTATCTACATAATATGCGGTCTGAAACCTACACAGTGACGTAGACATAGTCTCTTGTCTCGTCGAATTTGCATTTTCGGCCACTTATACGCTACAACTCGTCATGTTGTGTAATTATATTGTATCTATAGATTGAAAGCGAAGTCTACAGAAAGTGGATTCGTTTCAATTTTCTTCAAAATCTCTCAAAAACCCAATTCTACCCAGACGAAGCTATAATTTTCATAGTGTTCACATATCAAAAGATCACACTGTGTCATACTACATACGTCACTGGCCGCGCAATGGAATGTCAAGAATTTTGCCAGTAGATAGTCGAAAAAGCGAACTTTAATCATAAAATTAACAAACTTCTGGTTCGAATTTTTCAAAAAGGTTTGTATTTTTATGATCAGAAATGACCAAATTTTCTGAAAATGCAAAAAACCTGATATCGAAATTTTCTTTTCAAATACACTTTAAAACATTTAATTTTTCGATCAAAAGTTTTGCATATGTTTAATTGCACAGGTACAGTTTCAAATGAATTGGTATGTAGTTCCATTGACAAACAATACAAATATTGCTCCAACTCTATAATATTAGTAAATGTCATGACAACAGCAGTGCCACATGGATCAGGAATGCCACTTGATTCTCTGGCATGCGAGTCAAAAAGATAAAAATTATCTGTTTCCTTTATTAAGGCCATCATATAGCCTTCTAATATTAAAATAGCAAAACAATCATTTACAAAGGTATTCAAAAGTGCTGTGTGAATATCATAGTAACAAGACTCGATTTCTCGATCTGTTATAACAAGACCTTGAAGTTCTTTTTCATAAATTATATAGCAAATTTGGTTTAATTTTTTTTGCCTTGTAAAACAAATTAATTTTATGTGGTGCCTCAATGGGCTTCACCACAATGGGTGAATCAATGTTAATTTGTGCCTCAATGGGCTTCACCACAATTGGTGAATCAATGTCTGTCACCCTCATAGGTGATGTTGTTTTTGAATGTGTTAGCAATTCGATGACATTTACCAAAAAGGGCTCCACTACAATAGGTAGTAAATCGCTATTTGGCGATTTAGTTATATTTTCATCTACAGGCGAATGAGGTGAAACTGTGTTGACTATATTTGAGTGACATATCTCGTACGAAAAGTTGTTCGACATGTTTATACATGAAGATGAAACCCCAATAGCTTTAGATAAATGTTCTAAAGACAAAAAATCTATACCTGGATGTAACATTACAAAACCAGTATTGATCACTTTCAAGTACAATTTGTCTCCTTGTGGTAAGACATTATTATATTAAATGTTATCTTCGACCATGAGGATAATGGAATATTTTGAGCTGTAAGAAGCGCTGATAAACTCATAAAAGCACATTGCTTACCTCTAGAATGAACACTAAAATGTTCATCGCCTTGATGAAAATCTGCAGAAAGAAATAAAGCCATATAGTTACTAAAAAAATGCTCATTTCTTTAAAAATTAATTCCTATTCACCCATATTTCACAGATATTGTAAAAAGTTAAAAATTAAAATATTATTCATCCCCCCCCCAAAAGTTCGAATGTACTATTCCCCGGAATTATGACAATCAGACAACAAGATTTTGATTCAAGTTCACATAGATCTGTGCGAAAGACTGGGTTGAGCGAACTCTGGAGAATCCTGAGTAAGGGAAAGCAAGTGTCAAGAATAGTGTGCTATACATATGTAGTTGCTTTTGATTTTCAGCTATTAGTTTGAAAGCATGGCATATGTTTATTTTAATTGTACACTTCATAGTTACATTGATCCAATGCTCTCACTGTTTAACACTTGATTGTCTTTTAAATTGATGAGGTAATTAATACTTATTTTATTTCTATGCATGTTGCTGTCTGACTTTTTACCACATGCACTTGTTGTTTTAAACCATCATTTGCCTAATTAAATGGAAGCAAAAGAAGTTTTTTTCTGTTTTAAAATATAATTTCTCAAACCAAATAATTAATGAGGCTGATGTTTTCAATATTTGTAGTTACCTATGTAAAAAAAACAGATAGAAGAATCTCTGTGACAGTTACAAGAAGTGCATGGACCGAGAATGTGACAATAACAGATCTGGTTCTGGTGCTACTAAAACACCTCGTTGTCGATACTTTAATCAACGATCTTTTCTTCGCAACACTTTGTGTAATACTTCTACCAACAGCAAACATGCAAATTCCATCCCCCTCAACATTGTTATCATCAGAAGTGACTTCACATGATTATAATGCTGCTTTAAATGCCTTGATGATCCCAAGCCGCAGGCAACAATAGTTCCTCGCAAGAGAAAGAAGTCACAAGAAATTGACGAGGTTGGTCAGTATTTAATAAGTATAGGTAATCACACGCAAAGGAGTGCAATTAATGATTAATACTATGAGTGATATTTGACAAATGTGCCAAAATTGCATGAGCTGCCGGAGCAAGTGCAATTTGACACATTTTTCAAATCAAATATCACCAGTAGTGTTAACCATTAGTTCCACAACTTGCCTGTGTGATTGTTTATTTATTATATGCATGACAAAATCGCTTTCTTTAAAGTGGCACTAGAGCTGCAAAATGAGTTCTTATTTTTTTGAATATTTAGAAAGTATCACGTAGTTAAACAAACTCACCAACTGTGCAAATACTCACGTTACTTTACCTGTTTACTTTTTTTCAACTTCATATGTCTTCTGAGGATGAATTAGGCTCCTGTTTAGATGAAAGGTCTTCCGAAGAGAGCAATAATTGCTTTCCAGATGAGGAAATGTTGTATGGGGCTGCTTCAAATTCATTTGAAACAGAATCACACGTTTATGATACCTCAGCCAATCCTATTGCCACGGAAGAAAAACACGACAGTTATTTGCAAGTTGTGGCACACATGGAAGAGGAACTACATGAGCTTAGGTCCCAATTAACCGGAGAAAAATCCACCGTTCTTTGGTAACTTTCTTTACACTTTTACAATTATGAGGATGTTTATATTTGACAAGTATATTGCTCAGATAATCTGGATACAACTATATTTGACTTCATAGCTCACAATGACAATGTTTACATGGGTTTTAGGTGTAGTTATGGCAATTGCTCGCTGGAATTGATTGTGAAGCCAGAAGAATGTAGGTGCTGCTTTGAAATTGTCAATGCCAAGATAAAATGTCCCAGCAGAAAATGGGTGATCAGGGTTTGAGGCAGGCTGTTTAAACCCATGGGTTTGTGTCTTCCTGGTCTGAGCTACAAGACAAAAACAAAGGGGTGTAAAAACTGTACAACTTTGTACAGAAAAAGGAAGAGAACAGAAGAAGAGTAAGTATATAACTGTATAAAATGTGGTGTATGGAATGTACCCAGCAACATATCACATCCTTTCCAACCAATTATATATTTATATATTCATAATTATTAGTTTACTGAATATGACCCTCAAAGTACACAATGTGTACTACATTATTTTTATTTGTCTAATGCTGGAGATTCACATTCCAGATGAGATTGGTTGCCCTCAGGAAATACAAAATACATGGTAATACAAAAAACTAGATGGATGGATAGATAGATAGTTTAATAGATTTTACATGGCAGCCGAATTGGCTGAATTGTGTAAAATTAACAAAACTTACATATTACAAGCAAATTAAAAACAACACATACACAATTACATATTAATAAATGTAATAGTATTACATATTATATGACATCAGCGCAAATTCAGATATGTCCCCACCACCACCACCGCTAAAATAGAGATCAACCAAAGTTGTAAGCACAGCTAGAAAGACCCAAAAACAAGTATAAAAGCAAATGGTTGACGCGAGGCAACGGCAATGGTGGTGGAAGTCATATCAGAACCCCACCAATATCCTTTTAAACTACTCCGTTGACATAGAAACGACAAAAGTGTTCCTAAAACAATTTGTTCGTGTAGTCGGACAGTCAAAAGGTCGCTGTCTTCTCAGATTATATGCTGAGATATTCTTGGGTGGCAGAAGATGGTGAAGTTTGTGCTCGGTATCAGATATATATAACTGATTGAAATAGTTTCTTACACAGTTTTAGCCGCCTGTCTCTCAAGGAACTTATATTCAATTTCATAAGATTGTCCGTATATGATAACCCCGGGGATATTATGGACAGCGCGCGCTTTTGAATGCGCTCAAGGTCATCACATAAATATGCAGGGAGAGCATGATGGAAAACAGGAGCACAATACTCGAGAACCGGTCTAATAACAGTGCAGTAAAAATTGACAATATCACAAGCAGGGACGTTAGCACGCTTGAGCAAGATCAAGAAATACAAACGTTTATTCGCTTTCTTGATTACTTCGTTTACATGGTCAACCCATTGGAGTGAACTGGATATGATAACTCCCAACACCTTGGCACTGCTAACCAGTTCGAGTTCTTTGGAGTTGATTGTGATTGCGTCAAACTGTTGTTTCTGTTTCTTGAAGTCAATGACCATTTCTTTACACTTGTCAGCATTCAGTTGGAGCTTGTTGACATTAGACCACCTCTCGACATCAGTAACGGCGTTCTGGATAAAGGTTTTGCCATTCCGTGGAACAACTTCAGCTAACGTGGTGTCATCTACATACTTCCAAGCATGCGCTTCAGATGGATTGCGGTCATTGATCATTAACAGGAACAACCAGGGTCCTAGCTTAGTTCCCTGAGGGACACCAGACGGAACAGCACCCCATTCAGAGAAACAATCATATGACAACTTTACACGTTGGAATCTGTTTGATAGGAAATCACACACCCACCGAGCTACACCACATGGTATTCGAAGGGAAAGGACTTTGTCAACTAGAATGCGGTGGTCGATCAGATCAAAGGCTTTTTTATAGTCTAGCAATATGATCCTCACTGCTGCACCTGTTCCATCTGTGGCAGAAGTCCACGCATGCATCATGGATACAAGAGCCTGAGTAGTAGACGACTTCGGGATGGCACCAAATTGATTGGGATCGATGATTTCAAGAAAAGCAGGTCCAACATAATTCATAACGATAAAGTCCTCAGCTAACTTCGATAGAGCTGATGTTAGCGAGATGGGTCTTATATGTTTAGCAATAATTGAAACCGGTTTCGTCTTAGACAGTGGTGTGATATTGGCATATTTCCATGATGCTGGAAGCGCTTGTTCCTCAAATGAACTGTTTAAGATGTTACAAACAGGGTTTGCAAGAAATTCAGCATATTCTTTAAGTAGCCAGTTAGGCACCTCGTCTGGACCACACGCTTTGCGGGGGTTTAACATTAGTAATCTCGAATACACAGAATATACATCAAGCTTTAATACCTCGGATTTTTCGTCGAATGGAGGAAGACAGGCAAGTGGTCGGTATGCTTGCATGGGTTCGAGGAGAGAGGTGTTAATAAGGTCTGCTACATACTTATTTGACTTTCCATCAATGCCGCCAATGTGAAGCTGCGAGCGAATATCAACATTCGACGTTGCAGGGACCATCCCCGAGATCTTTTTAACCTCGTTCCACCACATGCTCGGTTTGGTATTTTTCAGGTTCGCAACTCTAGTGTTGTAATACCGGCTGCGAAGCTTCTTTCGCTCACGATTAACCACATTACGAAGCTGTCGATACCTGACTTGAGCACCTTCAGCGTAGGCTTTCTGGCGTTGTTTGATCAAACTTTTGAATTCAGGGGTGACCCAGGGAGCGTCGTTGACGTGTAGTTTAACAGACTTTAGTGGCATGAGAATATCGACACCAGTTTTAATCAGATCTTCAAAAAGTAGTAACTTGTTTTCACATCCAGTGATGGAATCAACAACCGACCAGTCAATCGAGCTAAGATACCTCCCGAGTTCAAGTCTTCGGCTCAATCGAGTATCCCTGCGAGTCACGAAACGACGGCTGCAACTTCGTACGGTTCTTGATTTAGGCTGTAACAATAACACCGAGTGGTCCGACAACCCGAAAGGTGGAAAGCTTTGAACTCAGTTCTTCTCATACAGTTGAGGCATGTTCGTAATAATGAGGTCGAGAGTCCGCTCACCTCTCGTTGGACCATGGACGAGTTGATTTAGCTTGAATTGCTTAAGGAGACGACTTACGTTCAAACGATTAAAGTCACCAGTAAGCAATATGCCACAACCAGGGTAACGTCCTTCGATAGTTATCAGCGATGAAGCGAGGTAATCCAACATCGCATTGTCACTGGCACCTACAGGATAGTGGGTGTGATACACAGTTCCAAATACTATACAAGGGATACCTCTGGGAAGTCGCGCGGGTTTGACGTATGTCCATAGCACCTCAAGCTCAGAGTGGTAGATGTCAGTCAATGCCTTAAACTGGATGGAACTTTTAACGTATAGTCCAACACCTCCATGCACACCAGAGCTACGGTTCTTTAATAAATTAAAACCAGGAATGTTAATATGATGCTCGCTAACAGAGTCATTAAGCCAGGTTTCAGTTAGTGAAATTAAATCAGGTTTTGTATCTTTTACAAAACATCTCAGTTCGTCAATCTTTGGCGCGAGAGACATCATATTAGCGAGAGCGATGGATGGACCAAACTCATTTTTAGAGGGCTCAATCGCGGGAGCTTGTATATGTGACCTAGATAAGTTGCCAAACTGTGCATTCGCTATAGTAGTGGGACCAGGATTCATAGCTATGTCACCAGCAAGGAGGATGCACAACACTAAATGCAGGCTTTTTTGCTTGATATTGAACTCCAAACCATAACGAATCTTGCAAGGATAGTTCAATTTCCGCGTAGAAGTGTCTCGTGTTGACGTCCAAATAAAAGTAAGTTTATCGGGTAAAGTGGTTAGTTCCGAAGATATGAATACGCTATCGAAAATTTTAACATCGTCCAAAACAACGAGTTGTGGCTTAGCTCGAGTAGATAGCCAAACAACGACAATGACAGTAAGAAGCCAGATGAGAAAAGTGTTTAAAACATTCAGAATGTATCTAACCATGTTTAATGTGGGGGAAATCCCAAAATGTGAAACTGGAGAAGTAAATAGACAAGTCAAAGGTCAACTAAAGGACAGTACAATAATACAACATCAAAAAGAGAAAAATCACAATCAAACTGTACAACAAACAGCGATAATGAACAATAATCCACCAGATTGTTACGAGTAAATAGACAATAACAATACCACAGTTCAAACTACTTTTTAGGCGAAGGAGACTCCATCGCAAGAACATGAATGTGTTGCCATGACGAACGACGCTAGACGCAAATCATTCAAAAAAATTCCAACGGTCAAATATATAAAACCGCGTATTATAAAAATTCAATTTATCGCCAACACAGAGTAGAGACATACAGAGACGTAACTAGTGTACCCACTTTTTTTGTGCGCATGCTCGGCAAGTTACTAGATGCATGCATCTGATTGGATGACGACCTGATGACGACTCACTTTAAACTTGCTGAGCACGCGCAGTTGATCATTTTTCGCCCGGTCGCCTGAAAAAAAGTGGGTACGTGATAACGTAATCTTCCGCAGTGTTTACAACGGTCAGTTACGTCTCTGTATGTCTTATCTACTCTGTGTCGCCAATATACCAAAACTTAACACGATCACAGGACCAAAGTACGTAGAATACAGAGTATATTTTAAATAAATCCAATAAGAAGCCAAGACAATGACCAAAAAAATCCCAATTGGTTGTGACAGACACTGTAACACGACAGACTTACACGATAGTACAGTAGTTCCAAAAATCACAATTAAACAACACGAGATGTATATCCACTCAGTCACAAGAACTTTATATTTATTTGACCCAAAAATGGTATAATATCGATGAGATACGAGGTATTTTTTTAATAAATTTAGCAGACACGCTACCTCACGAACGTGTCGGCTTAAAAATATAGTCTATAAAGCCTGGTTTCTATCATTTCGTATGGCTGTTAACGTGTCATAACAGTGTCACAAATCTCGCAGAAATAAACTGTGACAACTCTGACTGGGCTTACACTCGTGGGTAAGCACGTCCGCGTCACCAATTCGCGTTGTAGATCTTAAGCGCCCAACACTTTAATATTTTGCGTTGTACCAAATGTACATAGATTTTTTCGTTGGTTAAATCGACTCAAAATTGTCCAAATATACACTATATTATCAAACTATGAGTATTAAGCTGTTATGAGGAGCGATTTGGATACTTTTGGGAAAAATAATGGCAAAAAGAAATTTTTAGAGAGTTTTACCTGGGAATGGTCCACGACTTTCGCTCATGATGGCCTCGGTCCTTACCACTATATCATGATGTCAACGATGGAAGCAGGTACCAAATTACACGACTTCAATATTTTGCGTTGTGCCAGATGTATGTAGATTTTTTCGTTGGTTAAATCGATTCAAAATTGTCCAAATATACAATATATTATCAAAATATGACTATTAAGCTGTTATGAGGAGCGATTTGGTGACTAAATAATGGGAAAAATAATGGTAAAAAGAAATAAAGAAAAAATTATACAAAAAGGTACGGAAATTTTACCTGGGAATGGTCACTAGATTCGCTCATGATGGCCTGAGGCCCCCTTTACACGAGCCCAGGTCGATTTTCAACCCGGGTGAGCACGCCACAGGTGGTTATTTTTTTATTCTGTTTACATGAACCCGGGTTGACGACAATTTTTGCCAACCCGGGTCAGCAATTCTCAAACTGGGCTGACTCGATCATATTCCTTTTAGTTTGGGCTCTTATATCTTTCAGTACACGATTATATCCCTTTTTATCAGTGATTTAACCATATAGCAACTTAATTCTGCCTTAATTAAACAAGTTTTTTCTTTCTTTCTTGATAGCTCCTCAAAAATTCGGCATCGAACGCCAACGCCATACCTTCGCGCAACTTTAGGGAGCTTTAAGCCCGTTCTCCACTACGCGAATTTGTTCGCGCGACGCGAAGCGAAAACCGAAATCCGGCAACGTGATTGGTCGGCGAAAAAATTCGCGGCGAAAAAGTAGGATCGCTTCCTACTTTTTATCTGTTCGCGCGAATAAATTCGCCTAGTGGAGAACGGGCTTAAGATCTACAACGCGAATTTGTGACGCGGACGTGCTTACCTAAGCCTAGTTTTCGAGTGTAAGCCTAGTCAGAGTTGTCACAGTTTATTTCTGCGAGATTTGTGACACTGTTATGACACGTTAACAGCCATACGAAATGATAGAAACCAGGCTTTATAGACTATTGTTACGAATGCACATTTTCCCGCCAAAACTAGCATCCGAGACGACGTGATATTTGCAAAGATTCGTCGTCATAGAAGTCGTAAAAACTTAGATAAAAAATATAATGATAATGATAATGAAATTACATTTGTATAGCGCATTTTTCATGTGGATATGTTCAAGTGCGCTTCTTACAGTAATAAATAATATACAAATTATAAATATTAGATAAAAATATATTACAATAATGTTAAGAATTTATAAAAGTATCACAGCGATAACTAGAAGTAAAAATGGAACATGCACAAGCATTAATTAAAAGCTTCTAAGAATAGAAATGTCTTTAGTAACTTTTTAAATGTAGCTGTTGAGGATGCAATCCTGATAGCTTTGGGAAGAGCGTTCCATAAAGTTGGGGCAGCGAGAGAAAATGATCGATCACCCAAGGTCTTAAGAGTTTTAAGTCTGGGGCGTTCTAGTAGACACGGATCAGAGTGGGATCTAAGGTTGTAACTGATGGGTTTTTTAATTGAGAGGAGCTCTTTAATGTACGTTGGAGCTTGATTGTTTAGGGCCTTGTATGTAATAAGGAGGATTTTAAAGTCGATGCGGGACTTAATCGGGAGCCAATGAAGATCATATAAGACAGGAGTGATATGATCGAACCGAGGAGTATTGCAGATAAGCCAGGCTGCCGCGTTTTGAACAGCTTGTAATTTCCTCAATTGGGTTGAAGGAAGGCCATAAAAAAGACTGTTACAGTAGTCCAGGCGGCTTATAACGAAAGCCTGCACAAGAATCTGAGTTGTATGTTGATCGAGGAACTTCCTAATACGTCTAATGTTATAAAGGTGAAAGAAGGCAGCTTTGCAGCATTTAGTAACATGGGTGTCCATTTTCATCTGCGAGTCAAACCAGCAGCCGAGGTTCTTGGCGTTCTCAACACAAGTAACAACATTGCTGCCAACACGAATATTGTTGAAGTCGATTTTTTCGAGTTGTTGCCACGTGCCGATTAGAATTACTTCAGTTTTTCCCTCGTTGAGTTTCAGTCTATTAGCAAGCATCCATCGTTTGATGTCATCAATGAACATCTCAACAGTTCGGACTGCAGTTTCTTGGTCGATACGAGAATCTGCGCGAAACGAGATATAAAGCTGGGTGTCGTCGGCATAAGCATGTGCATCTGGTAGGTGACGCTCTATTAACTCAAGTAGTTCGCTTACATAAAGAACGAACAGAAGCGGACCTAGACACGATCCCTGAGGAACACCACAATCAACATTGAATTTCTCGGAAGACACACCGCCAACTGTAACTCTTTGTGTTCGCTGAGAAAGGTAAGATGTAAACCATTTAAGAACAGTTCCAGATAGACCGAATTTCAATTGCAGGCGCTGAAGTAGGAGAACATGATCGACGGTATCAAACGCAGCACTGAGGTCGAACAGTACAAGTAAAGTGACGTGTTGCCTATTCATGTTCATAAGTATATCGTTCTTAACACGCAGTAGTGCTGTCTCGGTGCTATGAAATTCTCGATATGCCGATTGATTACCAGGGTACAAATGATGAACTGATAGATGATTATGGGATTGATTGCAAACTGTCCTTTCGACTAGTTTTGAAACGTATGGGAGGTTGGAGATAGGTCGTAGGTTTTCAAATATTACTTCCAAGCCTTGTTTCTTGAGTCTTGGCTGGACATCAGCCTCTTTCCAGACACATGGGAAAATGCCAGACTCTAGTGAAAGGTTAATCATTTTGGTAATAACAGGCAGAAGAACATCCAGGCATTCGACGACCAATTTAGTTGGGATAGGATCCAAGGAACTAGATTTCTTGTTTGACGAGGTTATTAGCCGTTCAGTATCATCATCGCTCATAGGAGAAAATTCTTGATAAATCTGGTCACTGTTCAGTGAGACCGACGGCATGTCAGAAAAAACTGCTTGTTCATAGGTTGATGCTGTATCAAGTTCAGAGCGAATATTCGGATAATCTTTTGAGCAAAGAATTGTCCTAAATCATTAGAGAGAGCATTGCTGTCGTTATAGTGGGGAAAGGCAAGATCAGAATCATGTCTAAAAAGACCTTTAGTTGCACGAAATAGTTTCCTTTGATCTTGACTGTTCTCTGAGATAAACTGTCTATAGAAATTTTGCCGCGCTTGGTTCATAAGAAACGTATGATTTTTCGCAGTTTTAAAAGCAAGGAAATCAGTCGGAAGTTTAGTACGTCTCCATTTTCTTTCTGCTTTCCTTCTCAAACGCTTTGCACATTTAATCTCATCATATCTTAATATATTGCTAGCCTCTGTTATGTTGTACATTTTTTCCAGTATAATTTCATTTTATTTACTTTGATAAAAATATTTTAATGGTATTTGCCATCGTTTAGAAATAAAACTTGTTTAATGCGACGTCCGCGTCGTAAGTTCGCGTTGTAGATCTTAAGCTCGCTTTTGAATACATCGGAGTTGAAATCTATATTTTTATAATCCATCTCAGCTCCGTCTTATAATCCTTCAGAGATATCTGTACTAAACAGAGACGGAGAAAATACGCACGCAAAATGTTGAATTCGATATGACGCTAGGTGCAAAGTTCACAATCACGAATTTACCGCACTTCACATGATCCCGGTCAAGCCAACCCGGCTTTACATGAAGAAATGAATAAACTTTTCACGCGTTCACACCTCGCCAACCGGGGTCTACCCGGGTCTCGGGAAGGGTGCTCCGGGTTGGCGAGGTGTGAAAGGCTGACCCGGCTATCGTGTAAACGCTAATAGAGATTTATTCGTAGACGGGTTCCAGGTTGATAGTCAACCTGGGCTCGTGTAAAGGGGGTCTCAGTCTTGACCACTACACCATGATGGCAACGACGGAAGCTGGTAAGAAATAGCTGGCTGTATGTAGATTTTTTCGATTTCACCCTACACAAGAATCGTCTTCATCCTTGTTCATCCCTCGTCATCCTTGGTTAAATCGACTCAAAATTGTCCAAATATACAAAATATTATCAAAGTATGAGTATTAAGCTGTTATGAGGAGCAATTTGGACACTTTTGGGAAAAATAATGGCAAAAAGAAATAAAGAAAAAATTATACAAAAAGGTACGAGAATTTTACCTGGGAATGGTCCACAACTTTCGCTCATGATGGCCCGAGTCTTTACCACTATACCGTGATGTCAACGATGGAAGTATGTTGCAAATTACAATACTTCAATATTGGTTAGACTCTACGGTTTCTAGTGAGCACTCACGGGCTTGGAACTACAGTTTCGTGGTCTTTGCAGATTCATGGCCTGGGAAATGAGGATAGAAACCTGGACTCAGTGTTTTTCAACCAGGACTCCGTAGACGACTAACTAACCATTAACTGGATTCCTATATTTTTCAAACACATTACATAAACGTATCTTCATAAGTTCATCCTGTATTTAATGCAGAAATATTTCCATACGTAATTTACGCCGCAAGTTTTAGTAGTAAATTAAAAACTAAAGATTACTAATGATAACTATATTAAGAGTGAATGTCAGTAAAAATCTAGCCTGCGAAGCAGGCTCTCAGTGGACTAGCTCCAAGGAAAGGAGAGCCTGCACGAAACCCCATGCTTTCCCGTATTTACTCGTTCTCTTAGGCTATGTGCACACGGGCGTCGTTTTCGAGCGTTTTCAAAAACGTTTTTGTCCCTTTAATCGCTTTGATGCCCTGTTCACGTGGTTCAAAGGAAAATATCTCCAATATATTAAATAAACTACAGCTTCAGTCGTAAATTAATAGTTTTCGCATCCGTTTTAGCGTGAAAACGCAAATGAAAACACTCGAAAACGTTACCGTGTGCACGTAGTCTTAGAGAACGAGAAATCTGATTGGTTCAAAATAAACAATATGCTAATTTATGCTAAAATATCATTGATTGGCAGCTTGATTGAACAAACATGGCGGATGCGTTTGAGACGTGTTTCTTGCGTGTTTTGCATTTCTTAAAAGAGCTTAAAGGCTCCGATTTCTCATTCAAGGATGAACAAAAAATGTGTCTCCGACATTTATTCATGAAGAGAGATACCGTTGCTGTGATGCCCACGGGATTTGGGAAGAGTTTGATATTTCGCTCGCACTCTTAACACAACAAAGTTGTGTGCTTGTAGTCGTTCCCTTAAAAAGTATTATTGCAGACCAGATATCAGAGCTCACATCAATGGGAATAACAGCATGCTCTCTTGACGACTACATTGAAAACAATATGGAAGATATTTTAAGTGGTAAATATCGTATTGTGTACGGATCTGCAGAGAATGTTACGGATCCGAAGTTTATTCAGAAGTTGAAAATATCTTCTAGTTTCAGCGAAAACCTGGCAGCGTTCGTCGTAGATGAAACGCATACAATACAATCTTGGGGTGGGATAAGGTAAGCACCGTCAATATATTTACAACAATTTACTAGTGAGTGAGTAAATGTAGTTATGAAATGTATGAACGGCACACGTATCGAAAATATCATTTATGAAATCATGTGGTCACTGTATATTTTTGTTTAACAGCGAGAAGAAACGTAGAGGAAAACGCAATTACACAGCTTTCCGTACGGCTTATGGAAAACTTGCAATGTTACGATCGTTTCGAAAAGAAGGTGAGGATAATATTTATTTATTTTTTTATTGTTCTGTATATTAAACCTCATTTATTTCTATAAAACTTTTGTTAGTGATTACAAATCGCTGCTAATTTTGTTTACATACTGGAATAAGCTTTGCTTCCTATTAATTCCTATTAATTTTGAAACAATTGTCTTCATTAAGATTCAACTAGTGAGTTGAATTTGAAATTTCAGAACCAGGTCATTCTTTACGAAATTGATCCAGTGACTTTAAAGAATGGTTTTCCCATGAGAGCTGCTACACAGGCTATAACAGATCTGAATGCATGGACAAGAGGTCAAAACTTATTTCACTTTTATTTAAATTATATTTACAGGTACTCCAGTTGCTGCATTAACAGGCACAGCAGATGAAAGAACACTTGCTGTTGTAGAAGAGAAACTTGCCCTTAAAAACCCCTTTAAAATCATAATCAGTCCCAACAGACAGAATATTCGTTTCTCTGTAGAAAAGTATAAGAAGGAAGCCATCATGACTGGACTGGACTGGATAGTTGAAGCTGTTAAACAGCACAGTGCTGAAATGCCGAGGACAATAATATTCTGTAATACAATGAATGACATTGGGTGTGTAGTGAATTATTTAATGCTAAAGCTTGATAAAGCAGCATATGCTCCACAACAGCCCAAGGTGCAGGGAAACTGTTTGGTTGGCATATACCACTCGAACTCGTGGGAACGGAATAAAAAACGTGTACTGGATTCACTAAAGATTACCTCTGGTAAAATAAGAGTTGTCGTTGCATCATCAGCCCTCAGTATGGGAGTAAAGTTTCCCAGCATAAGATATATCATAAACTTTGGACCAGCAAGAAATATTCTTGAACAGCATCAAGAAATTGGTAGAGCTGGCAGAGATGGACTACAAAGCCATGTCAGAATTATTTATTATGGCCAGCAACTCTCATACTGTGAAGAACCTGTGAAAGACTTAGTAAAGACAGAAAGTTGTTTGCGTGTTGCTGCCTACAAAGTTCTCAACGATAGAATACAGCCTTTGCAACAACCACATTTATGTTGTAAGAACTGTTCAGCATTGTGTGATTGCCAGGAAGAACAATGCCTATGTATTCCCCCTGAATTTGAGAGAGATACCCCCTGTTATCTGAACTGTACAAAGTGCCAGACCTGACCAGACCTGTAAGTAATGAAGATATGTCAGATCTTAAAGGAGCACTTCATGAAATCAAGCATTCTCTCACACAAGGCAGTCATTTATTGGACAATTTTTCAGGACACTGTTTTTCACCTCATTTAGTGGATGATGTAGTCAAGAACTGTTCCAGAATATTTACCATAGGTGACATACTTGATACTTGCCCTGTATTCTCATTTGAAAATGCTATCAAAATACTGGTTATTCAAGAAATTTTTTTGGACATCCCAAACTTTGATTACACAATGGAACTGCTAATAGGAAGCAAGGTAAGCAAGGAAACATATTTGTGGGAATTGGATGAAGCACTGAAGGATGTAAATGTACATAATGAATTGTCCTCAGACAGTGATGATGATCTTCCACATGTTTGACAGTTTTTGTTCCATGTAATATAATTGTACAGTCTATATTGACAAATGCAATGGACAGATTTTCTGGGGGGTGTAGTGGGGTGTGCACTGCAATAAAAATATTTTGCATTGGGATAAATTACAGTAGTATGATTGAAATAAAGATTTTGAACTAGGTACAGTTATATACTAAAAACAATGATTTTGAACTGCATAAAAGGACCAAAAATTTCAATTTCCTGACCCTCATTAGTTACTGTGTCCCAGACCCCATGCTGCAGCTTGTTCTGTAGAAGGTATGCACCCTGTCACTCACATCCCTCCCAAAATTTCCCCCACCCATCACTGAAAATCCGTCTATGATAAATGCTTAGGTGTAAAAAAAATACCTGTGGTTCCGGTTTCATATCATGAAAAAGTTAGGGTCAGTAGGTTGGAAATAAATTTTTTTTTGAATTTTTTTTTCATGGTTTTGGCGATTGTTTGCTGGGCGATTTGCAGTAGAGTCCCGACATCATTATTAACTAGAGATGCATATTTCCTATGGACGAATTTAGGCAATTTGGTTC